>BSBK01005295.1:1810000-1877500 GCA_027943335.1 Chamaecyparis obtusa
AATTACTGTAAATTAGTGCATATACTTTGTCTCACCATTTCAAGTTCACGCCCCTAGGTTGACAGATAAATAAGCCTATTGAACCAATTGATAACTGCTTTGTGGATATCTGATCCTTAAGTAATGGGGAAATTATCCTAGTTACCCATTAGATTAATTTGGGAAGCACTATGTTTGATTATAAACTCACACATTTCATGATTATGGTGCAGGTATTGGTTGTGTTAGAAATTCCTAAAAGTAGATTCATGATGCTAGTCCAAGAAGGTGTCTTATTGATATACAAGTTAGATATTATATTTGCACACTTTTTCAATACATATAAAGATATGCTGGAACAGAAAGAGATAGATTGTTAAACTAGTTTCTAAAGGATAAAAGCATTTCCAAGGAGGACGTCAAAGAAAAGAACAAAGTAGCTAAAGTATTTGATGCTCCTAGATGGGATGGCATAATTGAGGTTGATATTGAACCCCCTCTGGGGAGGTTTGACACTTATAAAAGTTGAATTTAACAATAATATTATAGGACCATGGGACACATGATGACCCAACCTTTCTTGTCCTAAATATGAACTCTCAATATTGTTATTTTGCTCATATATAAAATCTCATAGCTATAGGTTGGTAGGGTGTAGTATTTTCTTTTTGCTGATATACAATTTATAATCAGTAATTTATGATAGACATTCGCTCAAAAAGCATATACATGATGTATTTTGTCAACTATCTTTAATATAAAAAATATATATTTCATAACATTGTGCTAATGAGAAAATTGAATCCCACAATCAAAACTAGATAACATATTAGAAACATGACAACTATAAGATAAATAATAATGATATTGCTACTAGAATTTAACTCTATGATTTTTTAATTGAATCTCCTACCTATCAATAAATTCTTATTTCAAAGCTTTAATTTTACCACAATATTGAATCTAATTAATTTGAACATTTGTAGATTTAATATTTAATTATCTCGAATAGAACAAACTGAAACAAATTTACACTTTTTGAATTAAATCTCCTACCTACTATTAGTAAATTTTTATTTCAAAACTTTGATTTTAACACAATATTGAATCTAATTACCTTAAATATTAATAGATTTAATATTAAAATATTTTGAATAGAAAAAAATTGAAATAAATTTGTGCTTCTCACTTACAATATAATGTTTATATTTAAACATCAATAAATTTAATGATCTCTTGAGATGAAAACTATTCATCACATTGAAATATAAATAAGACAATAAAAATCTAGACAAAAAGTATCTTTCAAAATCTGGAACTCCAAAAATATGACTTCTAAAATCAGTATTTACTCCTTAATATTTGAAAGAAAATGCATTTTTTGGATTGTGCTTTCCTCGGTATCAAATAAGTAGAAATATCTTTACACATTATCTATACAAAAATAAATAAATTAATTTCCTATTCTTGCCCTTAGTAATATTGCTTTGACTTGACTAGCAATCTATTTTATGTTTTTAAATGTACCAACATAAATATGGGCAATTATTTAGCTAAAACCCGGTAAGAGCTTTTTGGAAACGCGTTAAAAAGATTTGAAACTTCAATTGTTTTCCCTAATGGAATCCTACGCTGGGTTATGGATTATGTCCCATTCAAGCTTGGAATTTGATGGCCGTATTGGCTGTTTTTCTACTTTTGAGTCGTATATGATGGGCTGAAAATTTATTAGACCATATAGATTGACAAGTTAAATTTTTATAAAACCGTCAATATGACACTTCAATTTATTAATAAACCATCAAAACTTATTATAGGTAATATAGTTTTATATATAATATATATTGTATATATGTTGGAAGAGGTGATAGTTCTGAGAGGGGGGGGGGGGTGAATCAAGACTATACAAAATCTGAACAAGTGCAGTATAAACCTTGAATATAATTTACTTAACAATAAGAATTTGCAAATCAATAAACCAAAATGTTAAACAACAATGCCCAAGATGACACTAGATTTTTGCCGAGTGGGAAACCCTCAAAACCTTACAATTTTATCACGGGGAGAAAAACCACTCCTATCTAAACTTGTACTTTTATTTATGAAATCTTTTCATACATTAGCAGCTCCTACTACTTTTCTTAACACATAGCTTTTTCTATTTTAACAACTTAGAATCACACAGTTTGTATATGTCACTGTATGCACTGAATCAACATACAAACTACATATAAAACTGCATATAATGGTAACTTTCAATACAACTTTTCTCACCAAATAATACTCTTTTCTCACACTTTTACAACAATATCTTCCTCTTTTTAAAGCATAGGAAGTTTACAACTTTCAGAGAACAATCCAGTTCTAAATTGGTATTACCAACTTCTTTCATAACTAACAAAACACCTTCAAAATTCAACTAATAATGCTCAACTAAAAAATAGTTGTTCACATCATAAGTTGAACTCAAATGCATCTTACGACAGGTATGAAAACTATTCTTCAAAAACAGTTGAATATCAGAAACATTTTCAAAAACTGTTCACCAAAAATGAAAATAATATTTACTCATGCCCATATTCTGAAAAACCTGTTTGACCTGTACCCATAACTGGAAATCAAATAAACTGATCAAACCAATAATAAGAATAGTTTGACATATAACTGTTCGTGTTATCAAGTGAACATTTTTTAACTGCAGTCGTGCACCCAAAATGTTTCATAACTATTCTTAATAACAGTTAAGCATTTTTACATCAGGAAATGAGAAAGTTTTTTTTTAAAAAATTGTTTCAAACTAAAAAAAAAAATTGTATAACTGAATGAAGATTGCATATAGAGCTTTTAGGAAATTCAAGTTCACAAATGCATCTAAAAACCCTCATGACTAAAACTGAAATAGTATCTATAGATTCAAATGCTTTATTCAGTTCACTATCAAAATGTTCATGACTGCAAAAACAAGATGAAACTTCATCTACAGATTCGCAACTTGATATGATGAATCAAGTGTATAAACACACAAACACCCACATCTCCAAATCCTCACAAAATCCTTAGAAATCATTATTGAAACCCTTTTTGATCTGTACTAAACAAAAACATACTTGATATTTAAGCAGAGATGACACTTTATTTTTCTACAGATCTGCATTCCTTTTTTATAAGCACTGGAAGTCAAAGCATACCTGTAGAGAACATACTCCATAAGGTTTGGTAAAGCATACCAAAGAGAAGCTTCAAAATCATGTAGTGAAATGACGAGCTTAGCAAACCAAAGCAACAGAAGAGAGAATCAGTGCAATGACAACAAAACTAGTATCAAATGAATCCTTGAACATAGCACAATAACATAGTAGAAACCCAAAACCAAATAGTAAGCAACCTCTCTGAACCAGCTACCGAAGAAAACCCATGATGGCAGCTGCAAACTAGGGTAACAATTGAAATGATGTTTGCCAAGTGAAGCTTCGTAAAGAAGCTCATTATTAACCAAGAACAATAATCATTCATATCCGCCACCATCAACATGCCACGTGGATAGCATGACGGCCATGTGTTGACAACTATGGTCAACTTTACTGATCATAACATAACCGCAATCATGACTAGAGGTTAGATGATACTGCAAAAAATCACAAATGCTAGCTGGAAAATAGGATGCACGTGGCATCAAGCAGCATCAAGGACAAATGCCAATAATCTCCCCCATTTGTCCTTGAGGCAAAACATATAAATAATCATATGCAAACATAAAGTATGATCATAACAAAAAGATAACCAGGTGATAACCAATCTGATACCAAACCAAGTTGTGATCAAACACTGAACAACAAGTAGATCCAGAGAACAAATAAGTTGACAATTTGAATAACCAAAGAATCGGTAGAGAAGATCAAGAATCTAAGAATCTGAAACCACTTAACCAAATCAACAAGAATCTGAACCATGAACCAAATCAACAAGAATATGAACACAATATCTCCCCCATTTTGCATCAAGGACACAGAGAACCTACTTAAAAAGAGACTGGGAAGAGGAAGTTGGAACCCCTTCCAGACTCCCCCATAAGGGAAGGTTTAGTGCAGAAGATAAAAAGAGACAACTCCCAACTGAGTACAGAGTTGCTCAAAAGAAGCTCGAGGAAGAGCTTTAGTAAAGATATCTACCACCTATGCTTGAGTAGGAACATAAAGCAATTGAAACTCCTTATCAAGCACATGATCATGTAAAAAATGAAGTTTAATAGTCACATGTTTAGTCTAGGAATGCATAACTGGATTCTTGCTTAACTGAATAGCACTTACATTATCACCATAATAGAGATGGGTTTAGGTACCTGAATACCAAGATTAGATAATTGATAGGTCATCCAAATTAATTGAGTACAGCAAGTAGTGGCTACAACATACTCAGACTCACAAGTAGATAGAGTAACACAATCCTGTTTCTTACTATGCCAAGCAACCAAACAAGGACCTAAGAAAAATGCAGCACCACTGGTACTTTTCTTGTCATCTGAACCACCCCAATCTGAATCAGTATAGCCAAGTAAAGTAAAATCATCAGTATGAGGATACCACAATCCAAAATCAAGAGTACCTTGAATGTACTTGAAAATACGAAAAACAACATTCAAAGTGACTGTTTTGGAGCTGATTGAAACCTTGAAACAAGACAAATAGCTTGCATCAAATCTGGTCGAGATGTTGTAAGATATAACAGATTACCAATCATAGACCTGTAATAAGTTTGATCCACAGAAGGTGAATCATCATCTTTAGTAAGTTTACACCCATTTTCCATAGGTGTACTAACAGGTTTACAATCTACCATATTAAATTTCTTTAACATTTCTTTTTCATATTTTGTTTGTGACAGAAACAAACCATTTGAAAGCTGAGTCACTTGAAGACCAAGAAAAAATGTCAACTCTCCTAAAAGAGACATCTCAAATTCTAATGCCATGATATCAGAAAAATGCTTGGATAAGGCATCATTAGTTGAACCAAAAATGATATCATCAACATACACTTCTACAGCTAGAATATCTCCATTAACATTTTTAATATACAAAGTACTGTCTGCACTTCCTCTTGTGAAACCATTTGCTATAAGATGTTTATCAAGCCTAGAATACCAAGCTCGAGGAGCTTGTTTTAAGCCATACAACGCCTTTTTCAGATTATATACATAATCAGGTTTATCAGATGACTTAAAACCTTCTGGTTGTTCCATGTATACTTCTTCATCAAGATACCCATTTAGAAAGGCTGTTTTGACATCCACCTGATAAACAGTGAATTTTTATAACTAGCATAAGCAAGAAAAATTCTAATGGATTCTAATCTTGCAACTGGAGCAAATGTTTCTCCAAAATCAATTCCTTCTTGTTGGGTATAACCTTTACAAACAAATCTGGCTTTGTTCCTTATTACTTTTCCATCTTCATTAAGCTTATTTCTAAAAATCCATTTGCCACTTATAACATTCTTGTTATCAGGTCTAGGGACAAGTTCCCAAGTCTGATTTTTCTCAATTTAATGTATTTCATCTATGATAGCATTTACCCAGCAAGGCTCAGACAAGGCTTTGGTTACAGTTTTTGGCTCAAAATTAGATAATAAACAAGATGTTCTGCAATGTGAGCATGTTCATCCATTTTTTCTTTTCTCCTAGTTAGTATTCCTCCTTCTATAGATCCAATAACTTGTGATTCAGGATGCCTTTTTGCTATTATTCTAGATGGTGTTTTCAAAGGCATTTTTGTCTCTTGAGATTCTATACACTGCTCTTGATCAGAAGAATTAGAATGTTCTTGATTATCTTTGTTAGACATATCATGTTCACCAGATATAGATTGTTTATTTTTCAGAGATTTTTCATCAATACAATTGTCATTATTTAAGAAAGAACTTTCATAAAAAATGACATTACTTGCTTCAATGATTTTATTCAGCCTTGTATTAAAGCATTTGAAAGCTTTGCTTTGTGTTGAATACCCTAGAAAAATACCTTCATCAGACCTTGAATTGAAACTGTTTAACAAATCACTATCTTTCTTAATGAAACATTTATAGCCAAATATTTTAAAATTCTTAACATTAGCAATTTTTCTATACCACAACTCATAGGGAGTATATGTTGTTCTAACTCTGACTTGGGTTCTGTTCAAATATGTACAACTGTATGAACAACCTCTTTCCAGAACTTACTAGGTAACTTTGCTTCATTTAACATAGTTCTTGCCATTTCCTTTACTGTCCTGTTTTTCCATTCAATGACACCATTTTGCTGAGGTGTTCGAGTAGTTGAAAACTACCTCTTAATACCATGTTTTTCACAATACTCAACAAATTCTTGTGAGATGAACTCTCCACCTCTCTCAAACCGTAAGCATTTTAGCTTAAGCTATGTTTCTCATTCTACCATTTTCTTGAATACTTTGAAGCATGAGAAAGCTTCAGATTTATGCTTCAGGAAGGTTACCCAGACCATCCTAGAATTGTCATCTACAAATAATATAAAGTATCTTTCACCATTTAGGGTTGGTGTTTTTGTAGGACCACATAAGTCTATATGAACAATTTCTAGAGGTCTATTTGACATGTACTCCTTAGTTTTGAATGAAACTCTGACTTGTTTACCTTTAACACATTCTTCACAAATTTTATCAGGTTTTCTAATTAGAGGCAAACCTCTAACTTTCTTATTTTTGTTGATCCTAGCAAGATTGTCAAAATTCAAATGACCCAGTCACTTGTGCCATAACCAAGTATCTTCTACTTGACTAACAAGACAAGTATTGATCAAAGAAGTTTCCTTTATAGTAGAATCAATTAGATTATACAAATTTCCTCCAATTCTTAGACCATTAGCAACAACTTTGTTTTTTATTTTAATAGAACATCCTTTAGCATTGAAGGAAATTGAATAGCCACTATCACAGATTTGACTGACACTAAGAAGATTGTGTTTTAGTCCTACATAATAAACATTGTGAATAGGAGTATCTAAATTAAGTACTATTGTACCATGACCAGTAATATAAGCACCTGAGTTATCACCAAACCGAACAAATCCACCATCAAATTCTTCTAGATCTTTAAATTTTCTTTTGTAGCCTGTCATATGATGTGAACATCCGCTGTCAAAAACCCAAGTAGTTGGTTTATGAACAAACAAAGCTATTTCAATGATTAAAGATTTTTCAATGGGTTTCCATACTTGTTTTGATTTCAAACTAAGTTTGCACTTATTAGCAAAGTTTCCATAATGAAAGCACTTAAAACACTTGATAAGACTTTTGAAATCACACTTTTGTCTTTTTAACTTACAATGAAATGCTTTATGACCAAAAAAATTGCAGTTAAAAGAATATCCTTTGAAATAACTTAACCGTTGATTTGACTTTTCAGCTTGTATAATCTAATTTTGCAACATAACCAATTCCTTGTCTTTTTCAACAAGAGTTTGTTTTTGCTCTTCTATAACTTGATTTGCAATTTCTAAATCAACTTTCAAAGTTCTATTTTCTTTTTCAAAATCTGATATCATTTTCTTGTATCTCTTAAGTTCTTGTAAAGAACAAAGGAGTTCTTTTTCAAGATGAACATCTCCATCTGAATCAGATGAAGATTCATCTTTTATGATTTCAGAAACATTAATAATTTTTACCATAAAAGACACCTCTCCTTCTTCTTCAGAGTTTCTTGATTCTTCACTAGAATCCTCTTTTGATAACAAACTTTTCTTTTTAAAATTCTTAAACCTATGATTCTGATTCCGGGGTTTTCTTCTAGGAAAACTTTCTATTTTCTCATTATTGTTATCTGAATCAGCATAAGGACATTTTGCAGCAAAGTGTCCTAGTTGACCACAACTGAAACACTTAGGTTTACCTTGGTATTTCTTCCTCATTTTCCGAACTAACAAAGCTTCTAGAGCACTAGTTAAATCAGAATCACTTTCCTCTAGTTTTTCAGCCTTAAAAGCTATTTCTTTTGATGTAGAGACAGCTTGATTGTTGATTCTCATTTCATATGTAGTCAATGTACCTTGAAGTTGATGTAAGGTCATTTTTGAAAAGTTTTTCTTTTCTTCTAAGGTTGAAATTTTAGTTTCAAACTTAGGAAGAACTGTTCTAACAACCTTTGAAATAATATCATGTTCTTCAATATTTTCTCCTAGACCTTTTCTAGTATTAACAGTTTCATCAATATGTAAAAAATAAGCAAAAATGCTTTCTTCCTCATTCATCTTCAAGTTATCAAACTGGGTTTTCAATGTTATCAACTTTGATTCTTTAGTTTTCTTATCCCGTTGATAAATAGTTTCTAACTTATTCCAAATATCATTTGCAGATTTACAATACATCACTTTCACAAGCACATATTTGGTAAGTCCACATAGAATAGCAAACTTTGCTCTTTTATCAAGTTCAAATTTAGTTTTTTTAGCTTGATCTATAGGAACTATAGTTGGAACAGTATATTTATTTTCAACTACTTCCCACATATTTATATCTAAAGAATTGATAAAGGCTTCCATTCTAACTCTCCAAAACACGTAGTCATTACCATCAAACAATGGAGCTCTGCTCAGAGATGCACCCTCTGCTTGTGCCATTTAACTTCCAACAGACCCTAGATAATCCCTATAGAAACAGGGACCCTAGCTCTGATACCACTTGTTGGAAGAGGTGATAGTTCTGAGAGGGGGGGGTGAATCAGGACTATACAAAATCTGAACAAGTGCAGTTTAAACCTTGAATATAATTTACTTAACAATAAGAATTTGCAAATCAATAAACCAGAATGTTAAACAATAATGCACAAGATGACACTGGATTTTTGCCGAGTGGAAAACCCTCAAAACCTTACGATTTTATCATAGGGAGAAAAACCACTCCTATCTAAACCTATACTTTTATTTCTGAAATCTTTTCATACATTAGCAACTCCTACTGCTTTTCTTAACACATAGCTTTTTTTGTTTTAACAACTTAGAATCACACAGTTTGTATATGTAACTGTATGCATTGAATCAATATACAAACTACATATAAAACTGCATATAATGGTAACTTTCAATACAACTTTTCTCACCAAATAATACTCTTTTCTCACACTTTTACAACAATATCTTCCTCTTTTTAAAGCATAGGAAGTTTACAACTTTTAGAGAACAATCCAGTTCTAAACTGGTATTACCAACTTCTTTCATAACTGAAAAACCACCTTTAAAATTCAACTGATAATGCTCAACTAAAAAATAGTTGTTCACATCATAAGTTGAACTCAAATGCATCTTACGACAGGTATGAAAACTGTTCTTCAAAAATAGTTCAATATCAGAAACGTTTTCAAAAATTGTTCACCAAAAATGAAAACAATTTTTACTCATGCCCATATTCTGAAAAACTTGTTTGACCTGTACCCATAACTGAAAATCAAATAAACCGATCAAACCAATAATAAGAATAGTTTGTCATATAACTGTTCGTGTTATTAGGTGAACATTTTTTAACTACAACCGTGCACCCGAAATGTTTCATAACTATTCTTAATAACAGTTAAGCATTTTTACATCAGGAAATGAGAAATGTTGTTTTTTTAAAAACTATTTCAAACTGAACAAAAAAATCGTATAACTGAATGAAGATTGCATATAGAGCTTTTAAGAAATTCAAGTTCACAAATGCATCTCAAAACCCTCATGACTAAAACTGAAACAGTATCTATAGATTCAAATGCTTTATTTAGTTCACTATCAAAATGTTCATGACTACAAAAACAAGATGAAACTTCATCTACAGATTCACAACTTGATATGATGAATCAAGTGTATAAACACACAAACACCCATGTCTCCAAATCCTCACAGAATCCTTAGAAATCATTATTAAAACCCTTTTTGATCTGTACTGAATGAAAACATACTTGATATTTAAGCAGATACGACACTTTATTTTTCTATAGACTTGCATTCCTTTTTTATAAGCACTGGAAGTCAAAGCATACCTGTAGAGAACATACTCCATAAGGTTTGGTAAAGCATACCAAAGAGAAGCTTCAAAATGATGCAGTGAAACGCCGAGCTCAGCAAACCAAAGCAACAGAAGAGAGAATCAGTGCAATGACAACAAAACTAGTATCAAATGAATCCTTGAACATAGCACAATAACATAGTAGAAACCCAAAACCAAATAGTAAGCAACCTCTCTGAACTAGCTGCCGAAGAAAACCCATGACGACGCCTGCAAATTAGGGTAACAACTGAAATGATGTTTGCCAAGTGAAGCTTCGTAAAGAAGCTCATTATTAACCAAAAACAATAATCATTCATATCCGCCACCATCAGCATGCCACGTGGATAGCATGATGGCCATGTGTTGACAACCGTGGTCAACTTTACTGATCATAACATAACCGCAATCATGACTAGAGGTTAGATGATACCGGAAACAATCAAAAATACCGGCTAGAAAATAGGACGCACGTGGCATCAAGCAGCATCAAGGACAAACACCAACAATATATTTATGACAAATGTTTCTAATTTATTTATTATATAATTTATTAATTTAGAGTATGTTTCAAACAAATCTATGAATTTTAGAAACTTGTTTTACCAATTTAAAATATTAGGATGCAATATATAAACTTAGAAACTTTTTTAATTAATTTAACCAATTTATAATTTTTAAAAAATTTTATATTATTTTATCACAAATAAAAGTTTCTATATAATTTATTATATATTATTTTTATTGATTTAAAATCTTTTCAAAATAAAACATATTACTAATTTATACAATATTATATTGGCAAAATATTTAGATATAAAAGAATTATTAGATTATTCTTAAATTAGAAAAAAATTGACAATTAACATACATCTTAAAACATAAAATAAAAAACATTAAAATGATCAAACCGTCAAATTCCAGGCCCGGGACTCCCATTTGTCTCATTTTTCAAATTACTCTCTCTCTCCTGCATTATGCTTCGGTTCGCCATTCGTTTGATTTTGCCATGTCACGTAACTGCAGGAAGAGTTAATGTTGGGCATTTCTTCCTCCTTTCCAAATTCCAATCCAAACTCTTACGCGCAAAGGATCCCGCTGTCTTCGATTTCCTCCTATAAATAGCTAAAAAATGTGTAGAGGATAATCTATTGGATGAGACCTACCTTTTCGTCTTATGTGTTCTTTGTGATCTCCAACTCGTAGTAGACTTTACTTGTGTTTTTTGATCTGCAGGCCCGTTTATATTAATTTTGAAGCTCAATCAAATGGAGTGCACAATGTCGAAAGCAATGGCCGATCTTAATGAAATTCGTAGAGTCTATGAGATGGTGGACGAAAATGCAGACGGAAAGGTGAGCTTGAGTGAGATATGTGGGTTCATGAACAAGCTCAGAATACCAATCTCCGAAGAAGTTGTGAGATTTGTGCTCAGCACTTCCCTTCCAGAGGGCTGTAACGGCCTAGAATTTGATGAATTTGCTGACGTATATCAATCCATCATAAACAACATGCAGACGATAAAGAGAAAGATGAATCGGAGGATTTGATTGAAGCATTCGGTGTGTTCGATGAGATTAAAGATGGATATATAACTCCAGGGGAGCTGCAAAATGTGATGTCCAGCATGGGATTGATTCCGTGTGGGCAAGACCTGCAACACTGTGAGCTAATGATACGCCGCTTTGATTTGGACCACAATGGAGTGGTGGATTTGGACGAATTCAAAAATATGATGTCTTCTAAGCCCTTTCCATGACGAATGGTTCATTGTCGTGTTTATGTGTGCACTGTGTAAGCAAAATGCAATGCACATGGATTTCAACTCCTCTTGTTGGTAATATTTCCATTTTTTTTTTTAATTGTTCGGAGAGCTCACTAAATTTTCTAATCTTCTTTGACAATTCTAATGCTCTGTAATGGCTTGCACTTTTTGTTGCAAAGATTGCCTTATAACTTTCTCATGGAAATAATTGGACAATTTTTGGAACACACAAGTTTCTATGATTCTTTGACACTTCAATGTTCTGAAATTATATGTACTTTTCGTTAAAAACATTGTCACATAACTATTGTATGGAAAATAAATTGGGCATTTCTCGATTCGAAAGTCAATTTGTGGTGTATCATGTTGTTGAATATTAACAATTAAATTTCAATAATTAATGATTGATTTTCTATTATAATAATTAATCAAATATCATACAACAAAGTCTTATCTAATTCCCCCCTTTTTCTAGTAAAACTAAATACATTTTTTTTCCATAAATACAATATTTATAGAAAAGAAAATTAGGATTACAATCATTCAAACCTTCAACATTGTTTTTATTCTTCAAGTTTCCTAGATCCTTTTCTCCAATATGGCCAAGTCTTTAATGCCATAACATGGTATTATCTGTAAGCAACTTTGATTCAGAAGAAAAAGAACCCTTGGGTACGAAAAATCTATGACCATCTAGCAAAGGTGAAACCCTCACCTTGTCCAATGAAATATGCATAGATGTGGTCTTCATAGAAGTAATATTACACTTTGCAATGTATGCATGCAACTTATACAACATGCAGATTTTTACACCTCTAGCAATCAACATAGAACCTCTCAACATTTTACACCTTGCATCATAAAAGTCTACCTACATTCCCAAATCTATTAGCTTTTCCATAGAAAATAATTTTTATTTTATACCAAGGCGATCTACCACACCATTAATCCTTCTCATTCTACATGTATCATCGGATGCATGAGTGGTTAAAGCTGCAATGAATGTATCACCATCTTTTATCTCAGTCTTAGAATTAGAACCAAATTTCATCTCTTTCTTCTTCTTTTCTTCTTTGTGTTAGGATTATGAGTTCAATATTATCATTAATGTCAATATAATAGTTGTGTCAAGAAGATGTATGAAATTTGATATGTAATATAGTCATACTTAAAGTCCAATATGTAAGAAAAATAGTATCTAAAGTCTGATATGAAGAAAAGAGTTTTTATAGTTTTATATGAAAGAAAGAATATTTGATATGTTGTATTATAGGCTCAGATTATTATTTTAATCTGTAGTGGTAATAACAAGTCAGTATACATGGTGTATTCAGAAGATGGACGTATGGAAGTTGAAATATATAGTTAAATAGTGTTTGTTGTTCTTACGGGAGAATAATTAAGCTGAGGGGCTTCTTATAGTGCAAGGAAGATTATTGGTCAACATTTATCTTTTTGAATAAATTTGATGTATACGTGCACTTACAAGAAAAAATATTAAAAAGTGGTAACTTACAATTCTAGGATAGTGAAACTGACAATTCCAAGGTAGTGAAAGGGCGCAGTGATTAACTAACGAGTCTTGAAAATAAAATCCTCTCTTCATTAGTATATATATTACTCTTGCGGATATTGTACACAAGATCACATGGCATAAATGAACTTGACAAAAATGGAGCATTGCCTTCTAATGACGAAGATGAAATGAAGAGTACCACATGAATGAAAGATATTCTTGAGAGTTAGAGGATCCAATGAAACAACAACATTAGAAAAAATAAAGAAAGACATTTGGCCTTAAGTGTTAACGCATATCAATGGTCAATGGAAGGGTTCAAACATCTCAAATTATTTTCATCTCTCTACTAGAAAACATGAACATGGGAGTCTAGAGATATTGAAGGATGGGAGCCAAGATTTATACAAAACAAATTTTTTTTGATCTTGTCAGGAATAACATCTATTTCGAGTTATGCATGACTGCATGAAGGTATTTACTTTTATCTCATGTTATAAGATATACGATTTTACTTATGTTTATTTTCTTATAAGGAGTTTAGAACATGAAAAAACTGATATTGGAGAAATTTTGAATTTTGACCAACTCCTATGCAAAACCTATTGCCTCAAATTGTTTAGAAAGTCTCAAATATTTGTGTCTGAGGCATGTATCTATCAGAGAAAATGGTAAAAAATATAATTCGGTCAGAGAACAAGAAATGCTTCGACTTCCTTGGAACAAAGATAAGAAAAAGGCATCGATCATAAGAGCAAATACAAAGAAGCTCACTCAATGATGGTGCGAGGAGTAGTAGAGAAGAGGTGTGAGGAGTAGACGCATAAAGCATTGAGGTGCTCTAGACATAATGGTGACAATTAGGTCAGAGGTTCGAGAGGCAGAATTTTATCTGGTGATGGACACCATAGAGGAAGTGGAGATAGGCAAGAAACCTGGGCAAGAAAGAAAGGATTGGAAAAATGGGACAATGAAGTTGATTGAGCGATTCCTATGGACAATTTCCATGGTAAAATAAACAATGGATGGAGAGCATACAGAAACCACCCAAAGATAAAGGACTTCCTAGCATCCGAATATCGCCTATAATGGGTCTTTGATAATGGTGCTTGAAGAAAAATGTCGTGTCCAAGCCCTGAGTGGACGCCACCATAAGAAATTTTGACCATTATAGAAACAGGGTTCTTGGCATAGAAGATTTTCACAATAGAGATTAAATATCTGCTTAAGGAGAAGATTCCTAAAATGAAACACCAAAGGCAAGTATTCTAGACCTGGAAACCACGGGTATGGGAAATATAGGCAAAACGCAGACACATTAAAAAATTGGCGAGTCAAAACCCCTAGAAATATAGCGGGTTGAACGAGCAATATGTAACCTCCAACAAAGAAGTAGGTAGAAGAAAAGAATATCCTAGGTAATTCATTAAATAACCTTTGTATCCCTATTAAAATTTAGAAGAAATACATCAAACAAATAATTAAAATTATCAGGAGGTTAGTCTAATTATCAAATGGGGTGGGGGCAATTTGGATATAAATAACAAATAATTAAAAATATTAGGAGGTTAGTCTAATTATCAAATGGGGTGGAGGCAATTTGGATATAAATAAAGCATTTGACTGGTGTCTTTCAAAATGGGGGATAAGCTTTCAATTTAAAAAATCGTCAAATGATTTCTTTATGGTGGTTCTACCCCCAACACAAGTTCAAAATGATATCTTAAGTCAGGGCACCCTAAAGATCAAAGGACATACACTGATAATGGAGAAATAGACTCCAAACTTTGATCCATGGAAGAATGAAATTAAGAATAAATCATCTTGTATTAGGCTCTATGATCTTCCAATAGAATATTGGGATTGTAAAATCTTAAAATACATCAGTAGGGAGTTAGGAGATCTCCTCGAATCAGAAGGAATGATAGTAGATGAAATCAATGGGAACTATGTCAAGTTGTGTATAAACATCCATCAATTTGACAAAATACCATAGGAGGTTGAATTGCATATGGATTGGGGTGTCTAGAAGTAGAAAGGCGTTTATGAGGATGTCTTGGTTCCAAATCTGCCCAAGTGTAGTGATGAGCCTCAACCATGCACATAAGACCTACAAGAAGCTAGAAATAATGTGATCCCAAACTGGAAGATAGAAAAGATGGAGCCAGACATAGATCTAGGAATTATTTAGGAACTATCGAAAGGAATTCTGGTTAACAATATCCCCAACCCTCAAATTGAGGATCCTAAGCAAGAAGTAACAAAGAAGAGTTTGCAAATGACAATTTATGAAGAGCCGCGAGAAAAAAGCTATACATTGAGGATAGCTATGGGTGTAAATGATTTAGGATTGGAGAAAATGTGGTTCTCAAATGCTCAAGGGGGAAAAATAGAATGGAACCATAAGAGCCATATGTAGAGGTAGTAGACACAAAGGGCCATGAGAATATCATCATCAACCAATTAGATGGTTGCATTACTGATTGGCTGATAGATGAGGAAGGTACAAAGGAGTTATAATTAGAGAGGGAAGGGGAGTCAAATGATGGATAAATGGACATCAAGGAAGAGTTGAGCATTGAGAAATCTACCTCTCTATAGAAGAGCCCTTTGTTTATTATGAAAAAGAAGAAGGGGCCCTATACATATATAGTATAACTAGCATGGGTCACCAACCCTAAGGGCCAAAGGAAGCTCAGGAATAGGAAGGGATATTCCCTTCTAAAAGAAAAATGATGATCCAAACATGGAATGCTAGGGGCATTAATGCCCATACAAAATATGCTTAATTAAGCACTAGATCGATTAGAGAAGGGTAGATGTTGTACTTTTATAGGAGATAAAATAGGATAAGAAAGAGTGCGGGAAGAGAATGGATGCATGGAGGAACTGGGATGGCTTGTTTGTGCAAGCCCTCGGTGTATCATGAGGCATTTGGATTATTTGAAACCCATTGATTGTTTCCTACTTGCTGGAGATGAATGGCCAATTGTTCATGGGGGTTAGTGAAAATGATATTCCTAGTCCCAAACCAAATTGACTTAGCCACTAAAACCAATGCTCCACAAGAAACATGCCATGGATTGAGTCCTTTCAATGCTACCAATGAATTGGCATGCAACATGGATAGACGAAAAAAATATGTGCAGTCAAGGGATGAAGAAAGACTTTCAAATCCTTGTCAAATTGAAATGTCTCCATAAAGATTTCAATCTATGTGCACACAAGGTAGTGTCTCTGTATCTAAGTCTTACTTTATTTCTACACGAGTGTGTGATATGCCATAGTTTATTTTCCAACAAAATGGCAGTCACCAATCGACTCCATTCGAAGGTGGAAACATGCAGGGACTGAGAGGTATTGAAGCCAATATTGTTATAAATAGTGACACTAAGGATTCAACTCACATTCATAAATTAAGAAGGTCTACTTGGAAAAGAAGAATTCCTTCCCAATTCTCAGATTACAAGTTACTATTTGTAAAAGAGGCAGACCCCTTATTGCTACTTTCTAAACATACAAGGCCAATAAATTTTAAAGCTTCTATAAAGGATGTAAATCATGATCAATGGTAGGTTGCAATATGACAAGAGATGGACTGATTAATGAAAAAAAGACATGGGATTTGGTGACGCTTCCACCTAAAACAAAGGCATTAAGAAATTAGTGGGTTTACAAATTGAAGGAGGAAGATGGAGGCAAAAAATGATTTCATGTCAAATTAGTTGTTAATAGGTATGCTCAGAAACAAGGGATTGCTTTTGATGAAATTTTTTTATTAGTAGTGAAAATGACTACCATTCAAGTTGTTTTAGGCTTTGTTATAGCATGGGGTCTCGAGCTTGAACAATTTGATGTTAAGACTGCCTTTCTACATGGGGATTTTGATGAGGAATTACATATGATGCAACTTGAGGGTTTTGTCAAAAAGGGTGTTGGTGTTCAAAATGGACGCTTATGCTCTTAGGCTACCAATGTACCCTCAGGTTGATTTTAGGATTGGTTAATTCCAAAATGTATAAGGATCTTAGGGCACCTGGACCAACTATAGGGACAAGACTGCCCTCTTCACTTCTGGCTCTGCAAAACGAAGGCGGGTGCACCTAACCCAGTGAAAACTATACTTCACACACAAAAGACTGGGTCTAAACAATAGATTGAATAGTAAGAAAGTGCTAAATGCTCACCTCACATTCATTGACTCTCCATTACTATAGGGTATTACTACTATCAACCAAATACAATTAAAACTTGAAGAGTTGATATCTAGAGATGGAGAGAAGTAAGCAAGGGCCAATCAGGCATTGAACTCACCTAAATAAACTAATCTCTGATAAGTGCCATTATCCATTGGGCAAATCTCAAATACAAACATTGAAACATGAACCAACTATTGTCAAAGAGTCATAGCCATAAACGTAGTATTTCAGCTCATCTACTACTTATAATATCCTTTTGTAGACAAATCAAAGTGAATCTATGTCCTATCCAAAGTATATTTCACTTGATCCTAGATCAAGAACTGAAGACTTAGAACATATACAAAGGTAACCCTATGCAATAGATTAGAAAATCTAGAATTCACAAGATTGACACCAAGGAGAGACTTGAAAGCTTGAAATAATTGTATTAAGTATAATGAATCATGTACATGTTCAAAGTAGAGAAGAGAGAAAACTACTTCAATGACCTCCAAAAGACTTCAAGGAAATTCTATTCAATCTAATACAATATGATACCGCTTGCTACAACTCCCTGGAACTAATCAAGATCAGAACCCTTTCAAAATAAAACATCTTTCTTCTTATACCCCTAGTCACCTTGGAATCCTCAAAAAGGATGCATCAAGCTTCAGGTGACTAGGGTTAGGGTTTCAATAGCTCAACTAACCAAAAAATACATCAAAATTTATTGCAGGGGAAGAAACATAAGCAACCTAGAGAAAAAGAATCTCAGACGGATCCGCAATCATCAAAATTCACGAGGACAGTACAAAACAACAAGGAATTGCCATGAACACCAGTCAAATTGGCCACCTGCAAACATATCTTGAGCACAAAACCATACTTCTCCTGGTACAAAAACATCATGCCACCTACCACAGGGACCCTCGAACCAGTCTGCAACAACCAGCACCACCAAATCAATCGAAATCGGCCATTAAAACCATAAATTTTGGTACCTTCTGTCCCTTGAAACCCTCTACAAATTTTAATTTGAAGTTCAACAGTCATTTTATGGCTTTAATAGCAAATCGGCGGTCAACATTTGAATCTCCATCAACTTTAAGTCATGAGTGTTCGATCTCTCCCTTTCACAGTCTTTTATGGTCTTAACTCAACTGCCACCCTGGGTTTACCTCTAGCGACTATGCGACAATGCATTTCCAATTCATGAAGAGAAAACTTAACCCATCACTTAACTCCGTGACCTGGCGACCCAAAGAAAATTCTAACCTTGGTCGCATATTTAGTGAACTAGCGACAAAAGGACACCACCAGTTTGCGAAACACTTTATCTATCTGCCAGAAAGTTTAGCGATTCCACGAATGCTTGTTCACTGAACCACTAAAACACTTGGAGAATTACCGCTATCTCACGCGAATGAGCAAAGCCTTCAAAAATTTGTCGGCTACTAAAGCACTTACCCCAACTGCCAAAAGACTGAGAAACTTTGACCAGGCCCACATCAAGAAGATTGACGGCTGTCTGAAGTTCGCATACCCATCCAAGATTCTATCAGATTACATGCCCACTGTTAGATGAAGAATCTCCTCCCATCTCTAACAACCATCTGACAGGAAACAAAATCAACAGTCGTCGCAAGGTCTTAAGTGTCTAACAAAACCCATAAGATTACACGCCGTTCGTCGATTCACTGACAGGATCAGGACCCACTGACACATCGAAAAACTAGGTCCCACTGATAGCATGCCAACGTGTTACTACATGGACCAACCAGAAGTCACCAATTGTGCATATGTGTCAACAGACCCACCTGTCATCTTAAAGAGAATCAACGGCTATCACTATATCGCTGCATTAAAAATTGAGCATATTATATCAACGGTATAATGACAGCCACAAGCTTAAAATGAACTTTAATCCACCTGAACGCTGAGAAGACCGATCCCACTGACAACATTCCACTTCATACTTCTGTCGACCAATGAGATACCGCCAAGTCAACACACCTGGCAGTGGACCCGCTCGAAAAGAAAGGCTACGTCATCAGGAAAGATCAACGATTGGCGTAAGATCTTAAGCCTCTAACAAAGTCTATGAGAACTTATGCTGACCGTCAAATGGAAATGCTGTCAGAAGACCAGGCCCAGAAAACACTAAGGCCAAAACATAGGAAAAATTAAATGCTAAGACTTAGGCTTTTGGGGAAAAATTTAGACGTTGAAGGCCTTAGGAAATATTAAATTTGCTAGGGGTAGAAACTTAGGAAAAGTTAAAACTGGGGCTGACCAAAATATAAAACATGTGCATTTAAAAGTTTTTAAGTGACCCGAAAAGGTAACACGAAATTAGAAAAGGGCTCAGATTTTTCAAAGGGTTTTTATATGCAACGGCTATATTTTCAAAAATTTGAACTAGGGCTAAAGGAAAAGACCTAAAAATAACTGCAAAGACCAGGGGAAAAGGGCCAGAGCCATGAAATGTTTTGCACGTGCCAATAGTGGCTCATATTCAGGGATGTGTATCTCCTGCAAATACAATGAGCAAGCTAGAATCTCCTGGAAGAGCAGACCAACTCAAAACTTCGACACACAAAAAGAAAAAACAAACAACTATACAAGGGAAAACCTAAACTATTGCTCATGGAAAAGATACTTCAGGAGAAGTAAAACTTTAGGAATTATCCATGAACAGACAATTCCAAATTACCACCAGTTAAATCCTTCAGAACATAAGAATCTGTCCCCCATTTGCTTTCAATAAGATAAGGGCCCAACCAAATTGGATCAAACTTTCCATGCTTCCCCTTATCTTCCAACCTTGCATTCCACATCAAGACGAGGTCATCAATTTCAAAACTTCTTTGGGTGGCCCTCCTATCAAACAAATTCTTACATTATCTCTGCAATGCCTCATTTCTTTCATGTCCATCCCTCCTTATCTCTTCCAATTGGATCAGTTCATCCATTCTTACTCTCATTTCATCATTCAAGTCCTCATCATATGCTTGGATAAACTTGTACATCTGCAATAGACTATTTTGAGGCAATCTAGCACCTATTCCATATACCAAATCAAATGGAGCACAACCTATGGCCCTCTTTACAGTTACCCTATCAGCCCACAGTGCTCACCATAACTTTGAGTCCTAGGCTTTCTTATTCTTGTCCAACACTCTCTTGAGAATCTTAATCAAACTTTTATTACTGGACTCAGCTTGGCCATTTCCTTGTGGATGATATGGAGAAGAAAATGAAATGTGTATCCCATACTATTGACAAAAATCACTAAATTCCTGTGATCTAAAACACATTGCATTGTCAACCACAATTACCTCTGGGCAACCAAACCTGGTAAGGATGTTTTGCATCATAAAATCTATCACCACTCTGCTAGTAGCCTTTCTAGTGGGGATAGCTTCAACCCACTTAGTAAAGTAGTATGTTGCCAATAGTATGTAAGAATGTCCACCACTAGACTTATTTGGAATTTCCCCAATGAAGTCAATACCCCACTTCTGGAATGGAGCCTGAACTGCAACAGGTTTGAGTGGTAAATTCCCATTAAACTTCAACTTTCTAGCAAATCTCTGACATGCATCACATTTTCTTACAAACTGATGGGTATCCTTAAAAATTGTAGGCCACCAAAATCCAAACCTAAGGATCTTGTGGGCTGTGGTCTTTGTCATATAATGTCCTCCACATACACCTTGGTGCATTTCCTTTAACAGAGCCTCAGACCTCTCGTGGTCTATGCATTTCAGCAATACTCCTTCATTACTTCTCCACCACAACTTACCATGTATAATGGCATACCTTGCAGATTGCAACTTGATAGTTCTCCTTCTATTTTCATCCATCTCAGGGGGAAGGACCAATTTTTGCAAGTAGCCAATAACATCTTTGTACCAATCATAATAATCCATATCACAAAGGTACGACCTTTGTTCTTCTTCTAACACATTCACATGATTTGCAACTAAATTGCTTTGTGCCATTAACTTTGCAAGACCTAAGCCTCTTATCAATTTTGTAGTTTGGATATCAATATTAAATTCTTGGATCCTATCGATCCATCTACATCTTTTTCCTGAAACTTCTTGTTGCACCAATATATCCTTAACTGCAGCACTAGGAACATAAGCAACCACCTTAGCTCCTACAAGATAACATCTAAAAGCCTTGACTTCTTTGACCAAGACATAAGCATGTTTCTCAGTAATATCATATTTCAATTTTGCTGCTTGTAAGGATTTACTAAAAAATGATATGGGTTGTTCATATCCATCTGAATTCTTTTGTAATAAAACTGCTACAACTGTATGATAAGAAGCAAAAGAAAATATCTGCATGGGCTTACCATAATCAACTATCCTTAAAACTGGAGCATCCTTGATGGCCCTTTTGATACTTTTGAAAGATTCATCTGCTTCTTCATTCCACTCAATCCTTGCCTCCCTTTTCAACATCCTAGAGATAGGGATACTGATTTATGCAAAATTTGTAACAAATCTCCTTAGGAAATTTACCTGCCCAAAGAAAGACTGTATTCCTTTAACATTTCTAGGTGGTGAAAGTTTTTCTATAGCCGTAACCCTTTCAAGGTCAATTCTCACTTCATCCTTGGACACAATAAGTCCTAAGAGCTTGCCTTCCACAACACCAAAAGAACACTTCTTTGGATTCAAAGAGATCCCATACTCCAAGGCCCTAATAAAAATTTTCTCAAGATGTTCACAATGTTGACTTTCCTTATCTAAATATGCTATGAGATCATCCTGATACACCACTAGAAATTTGTTTATAAAGTCTGCAAAGGCTACATCCATAGCTCTCTGAAAAGTAGCTCCTACATTTGTCAGACCAAAAGGCATTCTAACATAAACATATGTTCCCCAAGGGGTAGTGAATGCAGTCTTAAATTGTTCTGATTCCTTGACCATGACCTGATTATATCCAGAGAAACCATCCATCATGGACATTAACTCTGAGCCAGTAACCCTTTGCAACATATTCTCCATATTAGTCAAACCATAATTGTCCTTCAAAGAATTGACATTCAAATTCCTAAAATCAACACATAACCTAATGTCACCATTCTTCTTCCTGATCGGAACCAAGTTTGACACCCAAGTAGAATGTTTGACAGGCTTGATAATGCTAGCATCCATCATCTTTTTGAGTTCATCTTGCATTTTTGGTGCCAAAGTAGGGTTCACAGGCCTTAACTTTTGTCTAAAAGGTTTGGTTCCTTCCTTCAATGGTATTTCATGCTAGAATAAATCTTCTCTATAGGCTTTCAAATCATCATAAGACCATGCAAAGACATGTCTGAATCTTTTGAGAAGATCAATCAGATTATTCCTAGTTCTTTGGGATAAACATTTACCTATGTAAACATTTTTGGGTATTTGACTTGTTCCTAAATTTATTTCATCCAAATCATTTATCTTATCAACAAATTTAGGAAAACAAGTCCTTTCTTTATCATCAAATGCCCTCTCAAGAGAAACCAGTCCCCTTGGGATCCTATTTGATTTTAATTGCAAAACTTGCTTCCCAAGAACATTGTCTTTTCCATTTTTGATGTCAACAAAAATGCTGAAATCCATCTCCTGACCATCAAAATGAGATTCACATTGCAAAAACCTTAGTATATCCTGATCATCAGAAAATACCTACCAATTCTCAACATTGTCTGGGATAGAAGGCCAAAACTTGCACTCAATCTTGGATATCCTTGCAAGGGTAATATCCTCTGGCCTTAATGCTATGTTTTCTAGTAAGTCAGCCATCTTGTTTTGGCTTCTATCCACCCAATCAATACCAAAGGCACCAAAACCTTCAATTTCATCCCAAACAACATTTCTATATTGTTTCAGCCTTTGATTCTTTGATGCATACTTAGATCTAATCTGAGAAACTATCAACTCAAAGTCACCAATCAACCTAAGATGTTTGATCCTATGTTTTGATGCTTGTCTCAAACCAATCAATAGGGCCTCATATTCAACAACATTATTTGTGCAAGGGAACAAGAGAGTGAAAGAAAACTTAAAAGTCTTACCACTTGGGGATATCAATAGCACTCCTGCTCCAGCACCTTCCTTTGAACTTGCTCCATCAAAATATAGGGTCCATAATACATTACCTTCTTCCATGTTACTCTTATCATTAGCCAGAAAGACAGGCTTGACCTTCTCTTTCACCTCTCTCTCCCAAAATTGGAAAGAACCAATATCAGTGTCCACAAAATAATTCATATTGTCCTCTTCATCCTCCTCAATCATAGGTGGAGTTCTAGCTTCCCTTGAGACTTTCACACATTCACCTTCAATGCTAAAAGTGGCAAAGGACAAGTCACATTGAATACTTCCTCCCATGGAGGCACTCCACTTTCTAGATAACAATATTCCATATTGAGGGGGAATGTCGACTACAAGAACACTCATAGTTAATTGTTTGTCAGGAAATGCTGCTAATTTATAAGGCAAAGCCTTAATGGTACCAATAACAGGCACTTCTCTTGAGTCCATAGCTTGGCATCTCCCATGAGGTGTATCAACCTTTAGTCCCAGTAACTTCATGATCTCTGTAGGCATGACAATGTTTGATGCTCCAGAATCAATCATGCAATTCTTCAATAATTTTCCATTTATCATAAGGGACAAGAAAAAAGGATCAACTGTCCCTGATGCAGTATTTACAATGCTTGCATCCAAATACCTCTGAGGAATCTCAGAGACAATTTCTTCATTTTTACTATCAGGTGTGTCATCTAAAGTAGCCACATGCTTGTCACCTCTGTTCACTTCTTGGACCTTCATGGAAGAGGCACCATTTACCCAATCCAAGGCCTTGACCTTGTGCTCTTCTATTCTCATCATTTCTAACAATGGAACCTTGACAATTATTTGTGAAAGCAATTTAGTCATATCAATGGGAACATAAGAATGGTTGCCCATATCTTCCTTAATCTTAGAGATATCTTTATCCTCTTTTTGGACAATCAAGTCAGAGTTACTCTTTTGTACAAATTCATCTTCCTTTTGAGGTATGGGGACAACTACTTCTGATGTCTTTACTTTACCCTTAGGTATTGCAATGGGCCCACTCTTCCTTTTTATTTTAACCTGACTAACAACACCAGCACCCTTTTCCTTTTCCTCATGTTGTTGTGTGTTCCTTTTAGAATTCTTGATAAACATGCTACCTGGTTTACCACTTGTGCCCCCAACTATCCTGCTTCTCAAATTGTAATTACTCCTAGCTTGAGTGATCATGTCTGCAGTGATTTGTGCAATTTCCTCATCAGAGGGTCTCGTTAAGGAAACATGTTCCTCACACTTCATTGCACCACATCCAACATCATCAAATTCTTCCTCCTCACCATTAGTAGAGTCAACCTCATCCCATGCATGTGAAGAAGTCATTCCACAACCACTCTTATCATACTGCTCATCTTGTTCTTGGTTATCAGGTAGATTCAAAGCAATAACACAATACTCTGGACTATGAGGAGATTGAAAAATAGTACACCATGGGATATCATCATTCATGTTAACTAAATTTCTTTGCAAAGGTTCATGAATCCTATCATCAGGCCTATCCCTTTTAACTAGAAAAATGGGCTTGCCATCCTTCCATTGAGTATTGTATGGGTAATTCTACATTCTTGGTTGCCTGCTAAAATTACTTGAAGCTTGTCTATCATTTGTTGCAACCTTATTGTTTCTTTTTTCATCAGGCTTCAGAATCTCTAAAGTACTTAGAATCTGCTTTAGATTGTCCTCCTGCTTAAGCTTAAAATTAGTAGACCTTCCCATTTCTTTCTTGTTTTTCACTCAAGGCCTATAATCATCTCTTCTCCCTAATTTTCCTGATATTTTTCTATTACTTTCTATGTTGATAGCCAACTTGTAAGCCTCCCCAATATTTCTAGGGTTCTTATCCCTTAAGAGGTAACCCATCTTTTCATCAAAAGCATTTAAGTATGTCACAAGACACACCCTATCATCTAATCTAATAACTTGCAGTAGCCTATGCATAGCCTTTTGGAATCTTATATTAAATTCAAGGACCTCTTCGTTCTGATTTTTTTTTATGTTATTGAATTCATTCAAAATAAAACCCTCATTTGTTTTATCTCCATAATGCTCTTTGAAACAATTCTTAAATTCATTCCAAGATCCTATACTAGCATGGGGCAATCCTCTAAACCAATCCCTAGCATCCTCGGTCAGAGATTGTACAAATAACTTCATTACAACATCATCAGGCTCAATATTATAATCATCTATTACATCCATAAATTTTTTTAGATGTTCTTCACATGTAATGACATTGTTTCCAGTAAACTTAGTTTCTTTCTAATTTCATCAGGAATAACATTAGGATAACCAGGAATACCAAAAAAAATAAGTTGTTTGTACCTTTCATGAACAGGAACTCCATGTGGTGGATCCATTCCTTGAGATGTAGATGTCCTTGTGTTTGAACCATCAAGAATTTTAGCAACACCCAGAATGCCATTTGTTTGAGCTGTAAGGTTACCATGATTTCCACCTTGCCCCAAGAAAGAAGTAGCAACATTTGAAGGTCCTGAGGTATGCTTGAGAAAATCAATCTTCTTCCTCATTTCTACAGTAGTAGCCTCCAACTCTGCCTTCTCTAGTTCTTTAGCCCACATTTCTTTCTCTTTTCTAGCCCTCTCAAGGTCTGCATCTAATCTCAACCCTTGATCTAATGGGTTTTCCACATGAATCTATTTACTAATCTGCACTACAACAGTTTTTTGTTTGCCCTTATCTCTAGGCCTAGTTATCTCATGTGTTTTATACACAATAGGCTGTTCCTCTTCTCTTTCAGGCTCTAGGAAAAAATTAATTGCCTCCAAATCTAATAACTGCCTCTTTAGCTGATCAGCCCTTATCATTGCTTGTCTTACTTTGTCCTCTTTGTCCTTTTCTCTTTGTTTCCTGATAGCAACTTGTTCTTGGACTCTTGTTTCCAATTCATAGACCTCCTCAAAGATCTCTTATGATTCAGGGAGAGTAGTCTCAGACTCATCATCTCCCACTTGAAATTCATCCTCATATTGGTTCAATCCCAAATCAACAGCCTCTTCATATTTTGAAATATTTTCTTCTTGACTAGGCTTGGTTTGAGTTTCTTGTCTTGTATCCTTTTTATTTCTCCAAGTATGAGAAAGATTTCCTTTCTTCTTTCCTCCCCTTGTTTGACTAGGCTTGGAAGTGCTTGGAATACCTTCTTCCATTAAGCTTTCAGGATGTTTGTTCCTCTAGGACCTAGTACCTCTATAACTCATTTGATAAAAATCTACTAACTAGCACTACTACAGAGATGTTTGAGTCACCACCCAAGTATATTGGGAATCTTACAATACCACTTAACAAATACCCAAATGAGACTATAAGACAAGGGACAAGAATAACCCTATTTTTTCAATGATGACCTACTAGTTACTATAGACTTGTGTAACACTTCCCCAGCAGAGTCACCATCTTGTTGGTGTTCAAAATGGACGCTTATGCTCTTAGGCTGCCAATGTACCCTTAGGTTGATTTTAGGATTGGTTAATTCCAAAATGTATAAGGATCTTAGGGCAACTGGACCAACTATAGGGACAAGACTGCCCTCTTCACTTCTGGCTCTGCAAAACCAAGGTGGGTGCACATAACCTAGTGAAAACTATACTTCACACACCAAAGACTGGGTCTAAACAACAGATTGAATAGTAAGAAAGTGCTAAATGCTAACCTCACATTCATTGACTCTCCATTACTATAGGGTGTTACTACTATCAACCAAATATAATTAAAACTTGAAGAGTGTTGATATCTAGAGATGGAGAGAAGTAAGCAAGGGCCAATCAGGCATTGAACTTAGCTGAATATACTAATCTCTAATCAGTGCCATTATCCATTGGGAAAATCTCAAATATAGACATTGAAACATGAACCAACTATTGTCAAAGACTCATAGCCATAAACATAAGTACTCCAGCCCATCTACTACTTATAATATCCTTCTGTAGACAAATCAAAGTGAATCTATTTCCTATCCAAAGTATATTTCACTTGATCCTAGATCAAGAACTGAAGACTTAGAACATATACAAAGGTAACCCTATGCAATAGATCAGAAAATCTAGAATTCACAAGATTGACACCAAGGAGAGACTTGAAAGCTTGAAATAATTGTATTAAGTATAATGAATCATGTACATGTTCAAAGCAGAGAAGAGAGAAAACCACTTCAATAACCTACAAAAGACTTCAAGGAAATTCTATTCAATCTAATACAATATGATACCACCTGCTACAACTCCCTGGAACTAATCAAGATCAAAACCCTTTCAAAATAAAACATCTTTCTTCTTATACCCCTAGTCACCTTGGAATCCTCAAAAAGGATGCATCAAGCTTTAGGTGACTAGGGTTAGGGTTTCAAAAGCTCAACCAACCAAAAACTACATTAGAATTTATTGTAGGGGAAGAAACATAAGCAACCCGGAGAAAAAGAATCTCAGACGGATCTGCAATCATCAAAATTCGTGAGGACAGTACAAAACAACAAGGAATTGCCATGAACACTAGTCAAATCGGCCACCTGCAAACATATCTTGAGCACAAAACCATACTTCTCTTGGTACAAAAACATCATGCCACCTACCACAGGGAACCTCGAACCAGTCTTCAACAACCAGCACCACCAAATCAATCGAAACTAGCCATTAAAACCATAAATTTTGGTACCTTCTGTCGCTTGAAACCCTCTGCAAATTTGAATTTGAACTTCAATGGTCCTTTTATGGCTTTAACAGCAAATCGGCGGTCAACATTTGAATCTCCATCAACTTTAAGTCACGACCGTCCGATCTCTCCCTTTTGCAGTCTTTTATGGTCTTAACTCAATTGCCACCTTGGGTTTACCTCTAGCGACCATGCGACAATGCATTTCCAATTCATGAAGAGAAAACTTAACCCATCACTTAACTCCATGACCTGGCGACCCAAAGAAAATTCTAACCTTGGTCCCACATTTAGCAAACTAGCGACAAAAGGACACCGCCAGTTCATGAAACACTTTATCTATCCACTAAAAAGTTTAGTGATTCTGTGAATGCTTGTTTGATGAACCACTAAAACACTTGGAGAACCACCGCTATCTCACGCGAATGAGCGAAGCCTTAAAAAATTTGTCGGTTGCTAAAGCACTTACCCCAACCGCCAAAAGATTGAGAAACTTTAACTGGGCCCACATCAGGAAGATCAACGTTTGTCTGAAGTTCACATACCCATCTGAGATTCTATCAGATTACATGCCCACCATCGAATGAAGAATCTCCTCCCATCTCTGACAACCATCTGACAGGAAACAAAATCAATGGTTGTCACAAGATCTTAAGCCTCTGACAAAACCCATAAGATTACACGCCATTCGCTGATTCACTGACAGGATCAGGACCCACTGACACATCCAGAAACTAGGTCCCACTGACAGCATGCCAACATGTTACTACATGGACCAACGAGAAGCCACCAACTATGCATATGTGTCAACAGACCCACTTGTTGTCTTAAAGAGAATCAACGGCTGTCGCTATACCGCTGCATTAAAAATTGAGCATATTATATCAATGGTATAACGACAGCAACAAGATTAAAATGAACTTTAATTCGCCTGAATGCTGAGAAGACTAGTCCCACTAACAACATTCCACTTCATACTTTTGTCAACCAATG
Source organism: Chamaecyparis obtusa (assembly GCA_027943335.1). Classification (NCBI taxonomy): domain Eukaryota; kingdom Viridiplantae; phylum Streptophyta; class Pinopsida; order Cupressales; family Cupressaceae; genus Chamaecyparis; species Chamaecyparis obtusa. The sequence continues at coordinate 1,839,243 of BSBK01005295.1, forward strand.
AGATACCGCCAAGTCAGCACACCTGGCAGTGGACCCACTCGAAAAGAAAGGCTACATCATCAGGAAAGATCAACGATCGGTGTAAGATCTTAAGCCTTTGACAAAGTCTATGAGAACTTATGCTGACCATCGGATGGAAATGCTGTCAGAAGATCGGGCCCAGAAAACACTAAGGCCAAAACATAGGAAAAATTAAATGCTAAGACTTAGGCTTTCGGGGAAAAATTTAGGTGCTGAAGGCCTTAGGAAATATTAAATTCACTGGGGGTAGAAACTTAGAAAAAGTTAACACTGGGGCCGACCAAAATATAAAACAAGTGCATTTAAAAGTTTTTAAGTGACCTGAAAAGGTAACATGAAATTAGAAAAGGGCCCAGATTTTTCAAAGGGTTTTTGTATGCAACGGCTATATTTTTAAAAATTTGAACTAGGGCTAAAGGCAGAGACCTAAAAATAACTGCAGAGACCAGGGGAAAAGGGCTAGAGCCATGAAATTTTTTGCATGTGCCAACAAAGGGTAAGGAACATATTTGTTGCAGGTTGAAGCGGAGTTTGTATGGGCTTAAGAAAGCCCCAAGATAATAGTATCTCAAGTTTGATCAATTTATGATTGAACATAAGTTTGTTTTCTCAAAAGTTGATCCATGTGTTTATTTTAAACAGTTGTCCAATGGTGAATATTTTATTCTTCTACTTAATGTGGATGACATGTTAGTTACTAGCACTAGCATGAGAATTGTTTTTGAGCTTAAGAAATAGTTAACTAATAGATTTGGTATGTTAAAGGTTAAGTATGTGAGTAGTCCATTAGGTAAGTATTTTCTTGTGTCTATTGCAATATGTCCTAAAATACAAGAGGATCAAGATTTTATGTAAGACATTCCTTATACATATGCAGTCAGGAGTATCATGTATATAATGATTTCTACACATTTGGATATTGCTCATATAGTGGGAGTAGTAAGAAGATTTATGAGTAATCCTAGTAAACATCATTGGGAAGCTGTCGAATGGATCCTAAGGTACTTAAAGGGTACTTCTGATTATTGAGTGTTTTTTGGAAAGGATAAGGCAGAATTGCAAGGATTTGTGGTTTTTTATCTTTGTGGGGATATACACAAACAAAGATCTACTTCTGGTTATGTTTTCACATTTGTAGGGGAAGCTATTAAATTGCAATGTACTATTGCACAATCATCTGCAAAAGCTAAGTATATGGCTCTCTCCAAAGGAGCAAATGAGGTGGTATGGTTGTATCTTTTATTTAAAGAATTGGGCTTGAAGCAATCAAATTATGCTATGTTTTGTGATAGTAGCAGTGCTAAATTTATGACTAAACATCATATTTCTCAGCGCCACTCAAAATATATTGATTTACGTTACCACTAGAGTAACCCAGAGATGCATCTCCCCCCTAAAACCTAGATGCACTTGAGATGGGGGGACGACGTCCTGATAGTTTGGATGGAGCAGCCATTCCGCCGCCATCTCGGTGGGGGACGCGGGGACGTCTATTTGTATAAATTATAAAATATATATACTATAGGATGTTTGAGATAGGTTCCATCTTCATAGGAGTTAAGATGCAAATTCTAGATTTTGGGGGTTTTCAAAAAATTCCAGACTTAGCCAAATTTTAGGATTCAGCAAGCCTTCAGTAGGGTTACCTCCCACAATCCATCATGGCTTTCTAAGGTCAAACTGAAGCTGGCCAAATGATTCTCAAAGGGTTTTAACTTTTAAGTTTAATTCATTTTATCACAAGTCACTTGGTTTCGACCCCATCTCTATGAAAGACTTAGCTTAGCTCTCACCCAAATCCTAGACAAACATAACTTCTCAACAAGCCAAAATCACTCAAACCTCATTTGTTGGACCTAGGGACTTGAAAACAACCACCAAAAAAGATATAAATGTTAGATATTGGTCCTTTTGTGTTGGATATACATGTTAGATATAACTTATATGAATATCTAACATTTATATCCAACACAAAAGAACAAATATTTCAACACAATACTTTTACATCTTTATGTCTTATATTGTTATACATCTTTCCATAACTAGCATTTTAAGCACCACATGTATAGTATATACTATATACACCCCCTCGTCCCCCACCGCCATCCCGCTGCCATCCCCAAATTGAGGCCCCTCTGTCCACCCGTCCCAAAAACTTGTCCCCCTATCCCATCGTCTCCCCGTCCCCCAGGGCGGTGTAACTATGGTTACCACTATATTTAGCATGTGGTTGAAAAAGACAAGCTTCATGTGGAGAAGATTGACATAAAGGAGAACCCAATTGATGCTCTGACAAAGGTTGTTACACAGGAGAAGTTTGAGTTTTTTTGAGCTTCTCTCGGCATTTCCAGAATATGATAACATGATTAAGTGGGGGAATCTCTTTGTTACAGCAGCCGTTGATCTTCAAGTGAAAGATTGTTGGATGAGTGAATTCTAACGGACTTTCTGCCCTTCCCACCAAATTAAATGACTGTTCAGTTCTTCCTTGGAAGCTCTTTAAAACATCTGATTGGTTATTGTTTTAGAAGTTTTTTTTCCTGAAGCTCAAGTTGCTGTGATGTACATACAAACTGATAATAAAAGGAATTCCCCTTCTTCAAGTGTGGATGTAGGACAGTTGTCAAACCATGATAAATCTATGTTCTTTAATTGTTTTATTCTGATTTAATTTGTACTTTTAGTTTTCCATTCTTCCATTCTATGTAGGATTGGTATAACTCAACAAATTCTTCAAATTGAAGGCCGCTACAGCCCTCTTGAAGAGAAGTGCTGATCATAAATCTCACATCATCTTCTGAGATTGGTATTCTAAGCTTGTTCATGAGCCCACATATCTCATTCACACTCACTTCTCCATCAACATTTTCATCCACCATCTCATACACTCTACGAATTTCATTAAGATCAGCCATTTCTTTCGACATTATGCAGTCCCTTTGAGTGAGCTTCAAAAATTAATATAAACGGGCCTACAGATCAAATGAAAAAGTAATGTGTAGAACGAGTTAGAGATCTCTAGCAACTTAGAGTATGAAAAAACATGTCTCGTACCGTTGATTATCCTCCACGCATAATTAATAATTTATATGAGCAATCACAAGGCTACGAGATCCTTTAACACAGAAGAGTTTGGTCTGGACGGAAGAAGGAACGATCCCTCTCCAACAATAGAAATACCCAACGTTAACCTTTCTATCATTACGATGTGGCGTGGCGAAATCAAGTGAATGGTTGATCTGCATGATCACAAATGCTGAGCCCAAATAACCGAAGCGTAATCAACATATGTATTTAGGGAGGAGAAATAGAACGTGATAGTTCACAGGAAAATAATTTAAAAAATGGACAACCGGACATAATGGGAAAATAGTTGAAGTTTCAAATCTTTTCAATGCATTTCCAAAATGTTCTAGCCAGGTTTTGGCGAATGATCGCATCTTTAAGTCGGTATGTTGGTGTCCAAAATGACGCTTATGCTCTAATAGGCTGCTAGTATACCCTCAGATAGATTTTAGGGGTGGTTAGCTCCAAAATGTAATGAGGTCTTAGGATAACTAGACCAACTCTACGGACGAGACTGCCCTCTTCTGCTTCTGGCTCTGCAAAACCAAGGTGGATGCACCTAATCTAGTATAAACTATACTTCACACACCAAAGACTGGGTTTGAATAATAGATAAATGGATAGCAAGAAAGTACTGAATGTTAACCACACACTCATTGACTCTCCATTGCTATGGGGTAGAACCACATACAACCAAATACTACAAACTTAAGGAATGGTTCTTAATTTTATGTGTTTGAATCATAACAAATCAATTAGGACATGTCAACAAAGAAATACTTATCTAGGCCAGTGCCTCATCCATTGGGCAAGGTTTCTTAGACAGACTACACACACACACACCAAAATCTATCTAAGATTCAAAGCCATAAACACATTTACAATCTCCTCTACTACTTACAGAATATCCCTACATAGACAAGAGATAAATCTAGGTCCCATCTGAAGCATCATTTAATCTAATCCTGGATTAGAACTCAAGAATGAAGACCTATACATAAATTGTTATGTAGTGAACTAGAAAGTTCAAAATTCATCTACATTGACACAAGGGAGAGATGAGAATGATATGCCTGCATTAAGTGTGAAGAATCCTCAAGTGCATACAATCCATCCAAAGGAACCCTGCTTGCAAACTACAACATAGACCTGCAATTTTCTTTCTGTTGTCAAAATACACCTAAACAGATCATTACAATTCAAACTGAGAAGAGGATTCGCAACCCAAAAGTTTGAAAATCTAACTCCCAATGCCTCGAAAATGATCACAAAAATTCCTTTATACCAGGGTTACAAAGCAAGCATAATGATCACTTCCAACTCAAAAATTCAAAATCACCTAACCCCACCGAGGAATTAACACAGACATGATAGGGGTCAAGCCACAACATGCAAGCTCAAACAGTCTAATCAACCAGCTGCAAACACTTCTCAAGCCAAGATTGTAATCATTCCTCATGGTACAAATCCCTCTACAATCAACCGTCAAGCATTTTGGACCACATCGCAGCAACAAGCGCCACCAAACCAGTCCAATCTGGCCAAGACAACATTTAAAACCAGTCCTTCTTGTTGCAAAAACTTTTTGCAAGTTCAAACGGTCACCATGCATTTCGCGGGCTTGTGATTTTAACCATCCAACACCTCGGGTTAACTCTGCAATGGCGATGCCAAACAGTTGTCACATGATCACATAGCTCAAAAATGGGCTATGCGAACATGCGACATGCCATTTCTCATTAACGCTAACGCTGCCACTGCCACAACAGGGTTTGTCGCATGTTCACAAGCTAGAAAACTGGCTCATGCGAACATGCGACAAGCCGCTAACATGCACCCTGCCAGTTGTTATGTCACTACTAAGAATCTAACCTGGGCCTGCGTTCAAACCTATCATCCTACTAGCTTAGACCAACTAGAGATCACCACGACACCACCTGCCAACGTGACCACCAAAAAATACAGATGGGCCCCAACATACGTGGCACCCTGTCGCATGATCACATGCTGTGGAAATGGCCCTTGTGATCATGCGACAAGGCCATAAGACCGCCACATCTTTACGCTGCATCCAATCGGACATTGCCACCTCAGCATCCAAAAGACGCCCGATCACCACCTGCCACTGGGCCCCAGGGACATGTGGTGAGTGGTCGCATGATCGCATGTTAGAAAAGTCTGACATGCGGCCATGCAACAACCAACCCCTGGCTACCACATCACCGCCTCGGACCAGCCAGAAGAAACCTCACCTGCCAACGGGACCACCAAATAGAGCACTGAACAAAAGAAGATCAGACGGCTGGTGCAACTTCGCATAGCCCTGACAAAACCTTTGTGCTTTAACGACAACCGTTGATGCTCTGACATGTTAGGACCCTCTGACCAATCTGGAAACTAGGTCCCACCATCCATCGCACTTGCGCACTAGGGCAAAGTAGACCGCCAGGCAGCTGAACAGGACTGGGACCCACACGGCTAGGTGGCAAGTGGTCGCATGATCGCATGTTAGAAAAGTCTAACATGCGGCCATGCGACAACCAATCAGGAAGAGTCTGGACCCACCATCTAGTCAGACTTGCGCAGTTAAGACCGAGGTCGAAAATACACAAAGTTTTCGGCACCAAAAGACAAGTGCACAAAAGTTGGAAGGCAAAGGTCGAAAACAATGAGGGTTTTCGGCAAAAGATAAAAAACATACAGGATTAACGACTGACCGAAAGGTAGCAGGGAAGCTGAAAACATCACGGGTTTTCGAAAACACTGTGGGTTTATGACACTATGGTAGATTTTAAAGTTTGTTTCCTGCGGACCTTAGGATTTGAATATCTTTTTGGGTTTTGCAATCCAGCTCGTGCAATATGGACTGGGGCAAGGTGACACATTGAAGAGCATGGGGCAGGACACCTAACAAATGCTTTGCAGGAAAGAGGCCATTTTCATTGGATTTTTGCATTGACTGGAAAATGGCCTAACACGGTACATTCGTAAACGTGAAACGTATTGCTAGTCAAGTCAAAACAATATTTCTAATGGCAAGAGTAGGAAATTTATCTTTCATTGCTTTTTATATAGGTGACGTGCAAAGATATTCTTTATTTGATCTCGAATCCTGATTCCCTGAATAGACCATGATGCGTAAAATTCATTCCATTCAAATATTAAGTGGTTTAATGTTTAAGGACTAAATATTAATTTTAGAAATGGTATTTTTGAACATTTGTTTCGTCAATATTTTTATCTTCTTAATAATTATAATTTTTTTCAAAAAAAATAGGGATTCGTAAAAGTTTAAATTTATTATTATTATCTGGCCTGAATTAAGGGTAGTTACAGCTAGGGAAGCCACATTTCTAAGAGGGGGAGCAAAAAAAAAGATTCTTAAAGAAATCACACATGTTATATTTGTTCCATACCCTTCAATATGAAGGTCAAGATTTGACACTAGCTCCCCCTTCAACTTTAGAGTGAAAGATCATATCAAAAGATTCCCTCTTCACTTTCTGGTCTTTTTCTTTTTTCCCTTTAAAAATTGTGAACTATCTTCCAATCTAGCAGTCTCACTCTCCCAATCCAATGTGTTATGTTCAGGGTTCCCCACCTAGTCAACCAAACACTCATCTTCTTGTTGAACATTAACAAACTGGAAGTCCAAATGAGCCTCCTCTTTTTCTCTAGAGCCCACTGATTTACTTTTCTCCCTCTCGTATGGTGTACTTTCTCCACCATTCAATTTCCCTTCCCTATCACCATTAACCGTACCAGCATTAACACTGATCATGATTGGTTGCTCAACTTGGTTCTAAAGTTCTGAAGACATGATCAACCCTTCCCTAGTCACAACTTGAGAGAAACTCTTTTGCTTCTTGTCTTTCTTCTTGTTCATATATTGCTAGTGGAAACTTTTTCCCACCATGTAGCCTTCGTATGCACTCTATCCCTAACACATGTACCTTTTTTTAAAACAAATTATGCATCTCAAAGGAAGCCCTTTGTAGTCCAAGGGTTAGACCCAACAACCCTTTGAAGTTTTAATACAAATTTCTTCAAGTGGCCCTTCAGATACATCAATTTCTAGTAAAATGCATGCAAAGGTAGAATGAAGAGGGTTCAAATATCCTTTGTCCACCATAAAAAACTCCATAGAGTTTCCAACAACCTCAAAGTATGAATCAAAACAAAAAATGTAAAGGAAGATTACGAAGGCTCACCCATATAGGAACTTTCTCGAAAACTTCAGTGGTAGGACAAAAGAAAAGTTGTCAAGGCTTTAATATCAAGGCAAACTTGTCATGACAACTCCAATGGTATTCACATAGAATCTTGTTCCTATCTTAAACGTGTTCAAAGACAACGATGTAAAACCCCCTTTCCATTGGATATATTTGAACACATCCATTCAGAATGGGTTCCCAATTCTCAAATATCCACTTGTACAAATTGTTCTGACTCGGACACATACTTGTAAAATGACCATTCGAACCTAGCTCTAAAAATTGAAACATTATGAACTACCTCCTTCTCCACGTCGGACTCCAAATCCATAGATACAACTTTAACTGACAGAATCAAAGTATCACCTAATAACCCATCCTTGTGAGATTGAAGATCATACTTCTACTTACAAACCATAGTAGGGATGATTAAGCCATACCCCTAAACTACATTACCTTTTGAATTATTGACCGAATGCCTCGCACCATAACACGACTCCCTCAATTGGTTGTCTACCCAAGCCCCACAAGACTCGGTGCCAATGACTTCACCATAGCACACAAAACCCTACTGCATGTGATTCGCAGTCCTATCCTTCTCCTCCACCTGCACATAGAATAAATACGTAACGTTTAAATCACCCATCTCGCACATGGATGACCCTCCGTTCTCAAACCCCTGGAAATCAGCTCTCCTCATCCGTCGCGCCAGGCAGTCGTCCTCCTACTTTAGATCAGAGAGAGCAGGATAATGCTTTGTAGCTTTATCACCCATACATCGTAGGGCAAGAATCACCCAGAACAGCTGAAAGAAACCCATTTCTGCCCCTGCAAAATGTTGTCGCCTTTGTTCTTGGAAAACCCCCTTTAACCAATGCAAAAATTCTTTCCCTTTGCACCGCTACACCAACATTCAGCATGAGGTCGACGTGCCAAGCTTTTTGGCGCTTAATAGTATCATTGGGCAGATTGGTTGAAACCTTAGCCGCAACATCCACAAGTTTCCAGACACTCCGCAACACCATCTCGATTCTTATTTGTAAAAATCTTTTGATGGTTAATAATAGTTATCATATTATAGGTAACAAGTATAATTTAAAAAAAAAAAAATAAATTTTGTATTTCACATAATTTAGTATTAAAACTACATTTTACATAATGTCATTATGTTTAAGCAATATTATGGTAAAATTAAATCTTTTACATAAGCATTAATCTTATGGTTGTCATTTGCATGAAATTTATCTAATCTTGATTTTAAGATTTAACTTTGTCATTAATAAAATACATGTATTGACTATAAACTTTTAAATATAAAATATATTTGTATGTTTATAATTTAAATAAAAGAAAAGTTATTTATACTTTGCAACAATTATAATGTGGAAAAAAACTTTTGATAATGTTTTAATTGTATTTTCATCATAACCACTTCTTCCTTAATCACTTTCAATATAATGAAAGTCTAACAAAATAAACCATCTTGATCTTACAAAATATTTGTTAATTATATAATCCCCTTTTCACCTCAATTATACTTGATTCTAGTAGTTTTGGGAGTTCTTTCGTAAGTTCTATTCTCCTAATTTTGGGAGCTCCCCAATATGTTCCATTCCACTTTTTCATCATTAAAGACTAGCAAAGATATTCAAATTTTGACACATTATGTAGTATTGGCTTCCTTTCTCCCTTTTCTACCTTAACATATAATTTATTTAAATATGAATCACCATAAATACCTTTTATTCCTTCTCATATTTACAAAATTTATTTGCAATATAGATTTGAATCATCCATATATTTGATCAACTTTCAAATGTCTTTCTCTTGTTTATGATTCAAACATCTCCTACCCTTCCTCGATTTCTCTGTAACTTCACTAGAATTGATTTTATCACTTCCGTTGTATTTTATAGCATAACATTTATTTCTTTATTTAGATATTAGAATAAATAATTTTCACAGAATTTCTCATATAACATGTTCTAATTTCTTTTCCATGTCCTAATTTTTAGATTAGTATACTATTTTTTTAAAGATATTTACCTATAGTCTTCTACATATTGTTTATTTCTATTCTATTCTTAAATTTATTTTCAAGTGCATCCCGACCTTACTTCTATTACAATATTTTGTTGTTAATCGTAACTCGTCATTTCTAAATGAATACCTTATTTTAATGAGTTTGGTTATTTCCTTCCATGTTTTAATGGTGGCTTATTAAGTGTACAGAATGTATTTCACTACGTACTAGAGTGTCTAAATAATTCCTTATCATTTCCTCATTTTCAAATATTTAACACATACATTTTAATTATCTTATAAAGTTACTTAATTTCAAGTAATGAGGTATTTTAATATGGTGAATCCCCTTCGCTAATGTGGTATAACTTGTCAAGACATAATACTAAGTCCCACTCTTTGATCAAATCAGGATAGAAAATTCAACATTTTTCACATAAATTATATGATTAAATATCAATAAAGAGATTATATTTAATCATATATGTCATTCAAAGGCTTTTGCACGTTGTCTTTAATCTTGTTAAGATAAAACTAATAACATTATCCTAAAATTATTCTTAAATATTCCGAGACCTCAAAATAAATGTAGACCAATCAAAAAATACTCATAATAAAATTGCACAATTTACTACTTCAAGTATATAAATACAACACATCTCTCCAAATACAATCTTCATCTTGATATATAGACTTGACAGTACAATATTTATGTAATACTATTTTTTCAAGGATTCAAATATACTTATTTCATCTAAATCTAAATTAACTAGATTCAAAGAAAGCTTATTCTCGCTTACATAAATTCAATTATATTTATTTATTTTTCTTGTAAAGGCAACGGAATTCTACTCTGCATTAAAAAAATGTGAATATATTATACAAGCTATTGAATATTTTACGTTGAACATATATGTACAATAAACATAAACGCCGACAAGAAGGTATAACGGTTCCCTAGGGTGAAATTTTAGATGACATCATACTCTTGAATTCAGAGAAATCCAAGAGTCCATTACAATCTGAATCAAATCTGCATATCATTTTCTCACAGTTTTGCGTATCTTGTTCCAATGGAATTAATCCCATCGCGCAGAGGACGTTGTGAAGCTCGTTAGAAGAAATGTAGCCGTCTTTGTTCTCATCAAAAACCCTGAAAGCTTCCATCAAATCCTTGGACTCGTCGTTTTCTTCCTCGTCTTGGCGATTGAATACTAATTGATAAAACTCAACAAATTCCTCAAATCCAAGGCAAAAACAATCCTCAAATTGGAGAGGTTTGTTTAGCAAAGATGTTACATCATCTTCCGACATTGATATTCCAAGCTGGTTGATGAATCCACACAATTCACCGACGCTCACCACTCCGTCTACATTTTCATCCAACATCTCAAACACTCTACGAATCTCATCCAGATCAGCCATTGTTCCTGGAAATTGCAAAAGTGGCTCGCTTGATCTTCAAATTTATAATAAACAGGCCTGCGAAACATATGGAAAAGTAATGGGTGAAACTTAGAATATGAATAAAGCTCTAATACAAATTTCGTCCCATATATCATCCCGATGCGTGCAATGTAAATTATTTATAAGGAAAGAAAACTCCTTACGAAGCTTTGGATTCGAACTAAGAAGGAAGAATCCCTCCACCACACTGGAAATTAGTCCTCCATTTACATGGCGTGACAACACTCAATTCTTGCTGGAAACGCATCAAGACTAGAAAACTGTTGTGTATGAAAACAGGAAAATGCAAGGGATGGCGAACAAATAAACAGTGATTGTTGCGAGTTCTTCCAATTAAAAAAAAGGAAATTGCCTTACGTGACGGCATAGGTCTACAATTTAATTAAGAAAGTTTCCCACAAGATATAGAAATTTTCCAGGAATTGAAGATGGAGGATGGTAGCAAGTCCCACGTGAAAACAATTAAAAGGCAACGGCCGACTTGTCGACGCGTTTTGCGATGTTTTCCTTGGGTTTCCCAAAAGACTTCATGTGAAGGCCTCCTTTAGGATCCTATTCTCATGCGTATATTTGGAAAATACGTTGAACATTTCCTCCTTGCTTTTATTTACACGTATTCCAAAAATTTCTAAATATAAAACTTATATTATGCTGGAAATTACATATTAAGTGCATTTTGAGTGTATTTAAATCGGGTGCTTTTTAACATGTGATTATTGTATTTCTAAATATGAACTTATATTATGGTGAAATCACATTTAAGTGTGTTTTCAGAGAATTTTGACTAGCATATTTATATTAATTTTTATATGTCTAGAGATATCTTTCATAAGGTGTCTACTGTATTGTACAAATGGATAAAAATAAGCACTTTGACAAGGATATATTGTAATGTATTTTATAAAGATTAATATTTAATATATGTATGTCAACATTAGTTGTCATACAACATATAAAACATTAAATGGATTAGGGTTAGGGTTAAAGATATGGTTAATGTTAGAAAATAAATTCAGGTCAGTGTAAGGATTATCAAAAGAATTAGGATTACTTATATGGTCATGTTTAGGTTAAGTATTAGGTTTTAGATTATGATTAGAGATAGAGTTAGGGTTAGGGTAGGGGTTAGGAATAAGGTATCAGTTGAGGTTATATTTAGAGTTACAATTAGAATTAGAGTTAATGTTAGTGTTAGGATTAGAGCTAGAGTTAGGACTACTATTATGATCTGGGTTAGTAATAGGATTATGATTAGTGATTTGGTCATGATTAGGGTAAATGTTAAGATTATCAAAATAATTAGGATTAGTGATATGGTCATGATTAGGGTAAGTGTTAGGTTTTAGATTATGAGTAGAGATAGATTTAGGGTTAAGATTAGGGCAAGGATTGAGGGTAAGGTAAATATTCATGTATGTGTGTATATGTATATGTATATCTACACACATGTTTGTGTGTGTAATTTTATTTCTAGTTTGGAAACCTAACAAATATTATATTTACACCTTACATTTAAAAAAATTAATTTTTAGTTTTTTTTAATTTGAATGTATAATTGTGTTTCTAATTTTATGTGCACCACTACAACATTACATTTATTTCTTATTGCACAATATTATATACTATAACATAATATTGTGTACTCTAACTTACTAGGTAAAACACTTATTGACATAATAAAATATTTCAAAGTATTATCTGTGCATACTAGTTTATTAATACAACATTAAATTTAATTATTATAAATCTTATATAAATATTAAATAGGTTTGACTCTTCCGCTTAATACATGAATATTGTAATGTTTTGCATAACTTGAGGAATTGATTTTAGGTCGTATTTTAATTTTTAAGAATCTGCTGGAAAGATGGTTAAACGGCTTCCTCTCGATATTTAAAATATATAAGCTCTTTTATACTCTTTCCTTCTTCATTTTAATGATTTTCATTCAATAATTTTAGCCACGTAGGTTAAAAAAAACTATCAAATTTAAGTACTGAATTAAAAAACTTGCCTGTCACACAGCCATTTCTTTCATGTAAAAACGACATTTCTCATGACTTGCCTGCAACATAGACCATTTCTTTGTTTGACTATAAGAACCTTCCCATGACGTATTTGCGACAAAAACTTTCCCTTGAATAACCTGTCATAGCCATCACTAGACAAATAAAAAAGACCTTTCTCATGACTTGCCTCCTTCATGCCTATTAAGAACCGACTTCAACAAATATCGGGTCAGAACTTAATTAAAAAACCGACTTTTGTGATGATTGGAGTCGAAACTTACATGGAGGGAATCAATCACCGGTTCTAATTTTTACACCGTCTGCAGAAAGACTACTTTGTCTTCCCCATTCACACAATCTCTTCCCCATCCAAATACGGATCGTTCGATGATGCTATAAATATATTAATTTTAACGAGCATTATTTCAGGCACAATTAGGTTTTAGCTCCGTTGGGTTTTTCTGTAACTCAATTTTAGAGTTTAACCGTGCTTTTTCTGTCCTTTATAAATTAATGGCCAATCTCGATGAGATTAGAAGAGTTTGTGAAATTATAGATGAAAATATGGACGGAATTGTGAGTGTGGTCGAAATCAGCAGCTTCGTCAACAAACTTGGAATACGAATTTTAGAGCAAGATCTCACGCGTATGTTAAGTTCTCTGTGAAAAGATGAAGATAGTTTTTTTAGCTCCTTACGATTTGAAGAATTTGTCCATTTATATTACTCCATCTACATTAATTAAGATAGAGAATTAAAGATGAACCAAAGCATCTGATAATACATTTCGGAGTTTTTGATCGAAATGGAGATGGATACATCTCTTCCACTGAGCTGCAATAAGTCCTCTCCTCGCTGAGATTGATCACGCAGGGGCAACACTGGGAAAGTATGATTTGCAGATTCGAGTCAGATTCCAACGGAGTGTTAGGTTTCATGGAATTCAAAAATACGATGGCCTCTAAACTCTCTTCAGTGATGGACAGATCTTCACTCTAAACGAAGAGCTTATAAAGCTAAATTAGCTTACCTTAAGACTATCAGAATCATGATGTATGAAATCTTACAAATTTAATGTATATGTCAGATAAAAATGATAAATCTTTCTAATGTGTAATTACTTATTTATAAGGGAAAAATTAAATACTTATGTTTTTCATTAGATATTTTTTCCCTGATGTGCAATTACTTAATAGATAAATAAGGATTTTGAAAGGAAATATTTATTATTATAAATTATTTGAGGAAAAAAGGAGATATTAAAATGTAATAGCATAGATCTATTAGATTTCCACAATCCATATTATTGTAAGTGTCAGTTTCTGGATTCGATTGTGTAGCATTTTTTAACATCAACGTTTTAGATCATACTACATGATCCATCATTAGGATGCTGCTAGAGAGAAAGGAAGCATAAAATGCTTCCTTTCTCTCTAGTAGCATCCTGATGATGGATCTACACAATCGAATCCAGAAACTGACACTTACACGTAATAGTATTTTATGTTCATTTGAAAAAGAAGGGAAAAAATTAATGTGTGGCACATGTTCTTAGAATGTTACAATTGTGTGTTGAATTCTACTTAATTTTGTTGTATATATTAGACAGCAATGATAAGTCTTCTTAACTTACAATAATATATTATTTAATGAAAATAGAGAAAACTATTATTTTTATTCATAATTTTGAACATTAGTAAGTCCTATTTAGTGGACCACAAAATAGAACACCCTATTCCCAACTTTAAATTTTTTTAAAAAAATTTATCACAAAAAAAGAAACTTGTAACATAGAGTTAACAATCCATCTTTCATTCTATGAGGGCCCATCTTCTATTTTCAGCTCGTGGATTCCTTCATTGGAATGACTTTAGCATGGTTGGCACATGATGTGGCCACCGTTCTCAGCTGATTGTGACACCTACGTGGAAATGTCCTTGATCACAGACTTGGGTATAGGGTTCGGTGAGGTACAGTGAGCGTGGAAGCACTGTAGCCATTTATTTTGGCTCAAGCCTCTCAGAACTCTTTGTATTATTCGAGCTATCATGCATGCATGTGTCTTGGCAAATAAGACTTCATCGACTCCTCAACGAAATACATTTAGGGCCCGTTTGGTTGCTGGAATTAACCTGGAATAGGAAAATGAGAATAGGAAAATTGGCATAAGTTAATTCTAATTTTGGTCCAAAATGAGAATTAATCTGATTCCCTCCAGTGACATTGATTGTGGATCTAACAAATTCATTGTTCGACGGCTTTCTTTTATTACGCCAAGGCTATGAAACGCATGGCTTGGGCTTTGACCATCAACGGTGCAAACTCTTCTCATTGTGTGCAAGATGATTGTTTCAATCATGTTCATCGATTCTGCCTTCCATGACACATTTGGCACTCAAAAAAGATAGACAAATTAATTATTCTACATAAATATCTTCTCCTCCCCAACTACTATACATCAATCTAACTCAGCAACTTGCAGACACCACTTGTTGCATTGAAATTTACTCTAACTAAAAACAAGCATAATTAGCTTCCCCAATTTGTGGAGCTTAACCCAAGACCAAGGTCTCCTACCATGTTTATCCCCAAATTATTATATATAAAAACTCATTCCATTGATCCCGCACACAAATATAACAGAAAACCAGTAGGATTTGTGTAAAATTGAGGGTTTGAGAATGATGAGTGAAGAGTATCAAGTGTCAATCAATCATTCAAGGAATTCTATTGCACTCAAGGTATTCTTCATCAACATGTACAGTTCTATACACTCCTTAGAAGAATGATGTGGCCAAGCGATAAAATACAACCTTATGGGAGATGGCCAATTGCATGCTTAAGTCTCGGTCCATGGCTGCAACATTTTGGGCAAAGGCTGTCAATAGTGCCAACTATATTTAGAATAGTATGTCTCATAAGGTAGTATTGAATAAGACTCCAGAGGAGGCTTGGTCTCATGTACATCCCAAGGTCTCCTATTTTAGATTATTTGGCAGTGATGCATGGACATTCATTCCTAATAATTGATGCAAAGCAATGGAGAAGAAAAGTTAGTGCTTCATTTTTGTTGGCTGTTGTGAGGATATGAAGGGATATCAATTGTTTGATCCTGTCACTCAAGAGGTTCATTTTAATTGTGATGTTCAATTTGATGAATTCTTTACTCAGAAGGATTTTCCATCACAAGCCTCTCCCTCTCTTCTTCAACGTTCTTCTCTTGAAGATGTTCTTCCTTCAAATGATGATGATGATGATTCTGATGCTCTTGATACTACCATTCCCGAAGATGGTATTGATCTAGTTGTTGAGATTACTCCATCTTCTCCTACTCCTCCACCTGTACATATTAGATCTTTATGGGCTCAAACTGTTGTTGAGGATGTTGGTCCTCTTGCAGGTGATCCCACAAGCACTTGTCATACTCATTTCTAAACTTCAAGTATCAATCTTTTGAGTCATGTAGTCTCTACTAATGCTCAGAAGTTTTCATATGCTTCAAGTATACTAGAATGGGATAATGCTATGGTCGAGGAGCATTCTTATTTGATGAAGAATCATACTTGGGATTTGGTTCCTCTTCCTAAGGGAAGAAAATTGGTTCAATGCAAATAGGTTTATCATACTAAATTTGTACAACTGATGGTTCTATTGATAATTATATATGGCATGTCTAGTGGCTAAGGGGTTTTATCAGGTTGAAGGTATTGACTAGTATGAGACCTTTTCTCTTGTTGCCAAGATCTTGTACTTCCTATTGTTACATCAAAGGGTTGGTCAATGTATCAGATGGATGAGAAGAGTTCTTTCCTGCATGGTGATCTTCAAGAGGAGATCTATATGGAGCAACCACCAGGTTTTGGACGTAATTCTTCACTTGTTTGTAGGCTTTGATGTTTATTATATGGTCTCAAGAAAGCTCCTAGAGCTTGGTATGAGAAGATGGATAGTTTTTTGCTTTCTTCAAGATTCACTAGATGTTATTCCGATCCCATAGTTTACATTCAAAAACATGGGGGTGATCTTCTCATTCTTGTTCTTTACGTGGATAACTTGATACTCACAAGAATTTCTCATGCCATGATTGAGAAAACTCAAAGAGCCTTGATGAAGTATTTTGATATGACTCACCTTGGTTTGTTGCATTATTTCCTTGGTTTTCAAATTCATCAATCTTCTGCAGATATTTCAATCTTCTAACAGAAGCATGCTCTTGATTTTTTGCAATGATTTGGAATGGTTGATTGTAAGCTAACCTCCACTCCTTTTCAGTTAGGTTTTGTGCTATCTACCAACTACACTACTCCAACAGTGGACGCTACAGTGTATAGGCAATTAGTTGTCAACCTTTTGTACTTGACACATGTAATCATCGTGATAATTCCTTTGTCATTATTCTTGTCTCTCAGTTCTCTCAAGATCCTCATGAGATCCATTTGCAGTGAGCTAAGCGCATTTTGTGGTACATTCAAGGCACTATATAGTTTGGCATTCACTACACCTTAGGTGCTACTGAGATTCTAAGCTTCACTAACTCAGATTGGGCTGGTGATGTTGATGACTGAAAGTCTACCTTTGGTTTTGTTTTCTACCTTGTTTCTGGTCTAGTTGCTTGGTCTTGTAAAAATAAAACTGTTATTGCATTATCATCAACTAAAGCTAAATATTATGGAGTCATCTTAGGTGGTTGAAAGATTCTTTGGCTTCAATAATTGATGGCTAGGTTTGGCTTTCTAGTTAATCATACCACTACTCTTTGGTGTGATAATCAGAGTGCCATACATATTGTTGGTGTTCAAAAACTCTTATGCCATAAGGCTGCCAATATACCCTTAGATGGATCTTAGGAATAGTTAGCTCCAAAATGTAATGAGGTCTTAGGGTAACTGGACCAACTATAGGGACTTAACTGCCCTCTTTTGCTTCTGGCTCTGCAAAACCAAGGCGGGTGCACCTAACCCAGTATAAACTATACTTCACACACCAAAGACTAGGTTTGAATAATAGATAAACAGATAGCAAGAAAGTACTGAATGTTAACCACACACTCATTGACTCTCCATTGCTATGGGTAGAACCACACACAACCAAATGTTAAAAAATTAAGGAATGGTTCTTAATTTATGTGTTTGAATCATAACAACCTCAATCAGGACATATCAACAAAGAGATACTTATCTAGGCCAGTGCCTCATCCATTGGGCAAGGTTTCTTAGACAAACTACACACACACACACACACCAGAATGTATCTGAGATTCAAAGCTATAAACACATTTACAATCTCCTCTACTACTTATAGAATATCCCTACATAGACAAGAGATAAATCTAGGTCCCATCTGAAGCATCATTTAATCTAATCTTGGATTAGAACTCAAGAATGAAGACCTATACATAAAAAGGTTATGCAGTGAACTGGAAAGTTCAAAATTCATCTACGTTGACACAAGGGAGAGATGAGAATCATGTGCCTGCATTAAGTATGAAGAATCCTCAAATGTATACAATCCATCCAAAGGAACCTTGCTTGCAAACTACAGCTTAGACCTATAACTTTCTTTCAATAGTCAAAAAATCAAGATAGACAAGTCATTACAATTCAGACTGAGAAGAGGACTCACAACCCAAAAGTTTGACTACCTAACTCCCAATAACCCAAAATGATCACAAAAATCCCTTTATACCAGTGTTACAATGCAAGCACGATGATCATTTCCAACTCAAAAATTCAAATCTACCTAACCCCATCGAGGAGTTAACACAGACAAGACAGGGATCAAGCCGCAGCATTTGACAATCCACTCTACCCACTCTGGCCACTCAAAAATTGAATTTTGGTACCTCCTGTCACAAAAAACTCTCTGCAAGTTCAAACGGTCACCATGCATTTCGCGGGCTTGTGTTCCTTGACTGTTTGCCCCTAGTTGCGTAGTTGTGTAGTCACCAACCTAATTGCCATAAAAAATGGGCTTCATTTTATGCCAGGTCGCATGATCGCAAGGCACCCAACTCAAACTTGCGATCATGCAACCACAAACTCCTAGCCATGGTCGACAGTCGGTCACAAAGCTTTGCAAAGTCTTCGGCCACCTCATAAATCCCTCCACAAATGAAAACCAAACATGTCAGCAGCACGACACCATGGACCCACCTTATAATTCCGCAACCGCGACGTTTGGTGATTAGTCGCATGATCGCATAGCCTGAAAATAGGCTATGTGAACATGCGACAACCCGCAAACTGTTACCTCCGCATAACCGCCGCCGCACTACCGAAACACCGGCCCCACTCTATCTGGTGAATTGGCGACCGAAGAACTTTCACCAGATCATGCAATACTTTATGCCATCACCAAATCATTACGCGAACCAGTGACAAGAAGGAAATTTGTCAAGCCGCCACATTTTATCCACTTCGCCAAAACTTAGACCCCACTTGGGCCTGCCCGATGCCACATGTCACACCACCATTCATTGCAACTGCTGAGTCACACCTGCCACAGGACCCACCTGCAAACCCGTTGCCACCTCGGTACACTAGCAACCAACCAGAATTCAACACATCACCAAAACACCTGCCCCAGGGACACGTGGCAAGCGGTCACATGATCACATAGCCAAAAACTGGGCCATGTGATCATGCGATAGCCAACCCCAGGCTGCCACATCACCGCCTCAGACCACACCCTTTTCCGCCAACGAGCCCAAAGCGATAGATGCCAACTGGTCGCATGGTCACATGTCAAAAATTCCTGACATGTGATCATGCGACAACCAATAAGAACATGTCCCCTGCCTCCCCTCTGACACCGGGCCCACATCACGCTCACACAAGAAAATCCAATGGCCATCGCAAAAGTGCTAAGGATAAACACCGTGCATCTTCACCAAGTGAACAAGTGACATCCATAAATCATGTCTGAGCTTTAACCCCTTTAGGCAACACGAAGAACTAGGACCCACACAGACAGGTGGCAAGCGGTCGCATGATCGCATGTCAGAAAAATCTGACATGCGGCCATGCGACAACCAATTAGGAAAATCCTTTGAAGACCTAGGCCCACCATCCATCGCACTTGCGCGGTTAGAGAATGCCAACAAACAAGGTAGAAGTGCGGGGTCGAAAACATCCAAAGTTTTCACAATAGCGAAGGACCGAAAACACACAAATTTTTTAGCACCAAAAGACAAGTGCACAAAAGCTGCAAGGCAAAGGTCAAAAATAACAAAGGTTTTCACACAGATTGAAAACATCATAGATTTTTGAAAACATTGTGGGTTTTCGACACTGTGACAGATTTTGAAATAAATTCCTGCAGACCTTATAAATTGAATAAGTTTTAGGATTTTGAGATTCAGCACGTGCAAATTGGACTAGAGCAAGGTGACACAATGAACTACCAGGGGCTAAGGGAAAACACCATGAAACACTATGGATTTTCTTTGCAAATCAAAACTATGCAGCAGGGTGGGATAAGTTAACAAAACTTGCAAGGAATAGGCCATTTTCAAAGGATTTTGCTGTGACAGAAAAATGGCCTAACACATATGTCTCACAGCCATGTGGAACATCAATGCACCAAGCATATTGAAATTCACATGCACTTCATTCGGCAGCTCATTCAAGATGGTATTTTATCTTTGGAATATTTTCCTATAGAGTAGCAGGTTGCAGATATATTCACCAAACCTTTAGCATCTCCTCGGTATCTTCTGCTGGAACTGATATTAAGGGTTCAAAGGAAATAGTTCTTGGGAGGTTTTGAGGAGTCCTCATTCCTTCCTTTTCATAGTTTTTTCAACATTTGTTTGTTCCCCATTTTCAAGAGGAATTTTTTGCCACTAAGTTTTTCTCCTTGTCTCTAGTTATGAGAGATTTGTTTGTATTTGTACATGGGTAGAGGTAACATGGTTTTGTCTATTGGGATCCATATAGCCCTCTACTACATTGGTTTAATCCTTAAGTTGCATTTAGGGGGGGGGGGGGGGGGGGTGTTGGAGTCATATTGTTTAACCAATTTACTCCTTATCTAAGTTTACTTAGGTCAACTCATAAATGAGTTAGATAGATATATTTGAGTCCAATTTGGACTCTATCATATCCTAGAGGATATTGTAGAATTCTATTAGAACTCTACTTCCTCCAAGTTGAGACACTTGTCTCAACCCTATCCTTTCTTTCTACTAGCTCTTGCCTATTTAAGAAAAGCTTCTATATGTTTATTCTCACCTGAATCAATACATTTCTAGTGTTGATATCATCTCTCTTCTGGTGGATGTCTGGAGACTAGGTTCTGGGTAAAGTATAGTTTTTCCTAACATATAAAAGCTAAATGTAGCAATAATACTATAGGACCATGGGACACATGATGACGTGACCTTTCTTATCCTAAATATGAACTCTCGATATTGTTTTTTTGAGCATGTATAAACTTTCATAGATATAGGTTGGTAGGGTGTAGTATTTTCTTTTTGCTGATATACAATTTATGATCAATACTTTCTGATAGTCATCCATTGAAAAAGAATATACTTGATGTATTTTGTCAACTATCTTTAATATAAAAGATATATATCATAACATTTTGCTAATGAGAAAATTGAATCCCATAATCAAAACTAGATAACATATTAGAAACATGATCACTATAAGATAAATGATAATGATATTGCTACTAGAATTTAACTCTATGGTTTTTTAATCGAATCTCCTACCTATCAATAAATTGCTATTTCAAACCTTTAATTTTACCATAATATTGAGCCTAATTAACTTGAACATTTATAGATTTAATATTAAATTATCCCGAATAAAAAAAATTGAAATAAATTTATACTTTTTGAATTGAATATCCTACCTATCACTAAATTCTTATTTCAAAACTTTGATTTTAACATAATAGTGAATCTAATTAACTTGAATATTAATAGATTTAATATTGGAATATTTTCAATAGAAAAAAAATTGAAATAATTTATGCTTGTCACTTTCAATATAATGTTTATATTTAAACATCAATAAATTTAATGATCTCTTAAGGCAAAAACTATTCATCACATTGACATATAAATAAGATGACAAAAATATAGACAAAAAAGTATCTTTCAAAATCTAGAATTTCAAAAATATCACTTCGAAAATCAATATTTAGGGCAGGTCCCCATGCGGCTGCTTAGCTTATTTTAGCTAGCAGTTGCTGCTCAACTTTTTGAGGAGCAATTTGTAGAGCAGGTCTCCCCGTAGATGCTAAAATTTGCTGCTTATTTTTAAGCAGTGTTTGTAAATATTATTTTTATATAAAATTTATAAATTTCACAAGCAAACTTTAAGCAAATAAAAAAAGAGAATAAAAATGATGATGCCAAGTGTCATTTTTCCAATTTTTTCTTAATAAGCAGTGCTGCTTATTTTCAGCCCCTCCTTTTTTTTCACATCTTAATTTTAAGTTATAAAGTAGCTGCTTCAAAAAAATAGGGGAAGATTCCAATTTATCCCTTTCCCAAAATTATAAATTTACATTGGGAAACTCCAACTCCTTAAATTTAAGCAGAAATTGTATATAAGCAGCTACATGGGGACATGGAATTACTCCTTAATATTGAACCGCTTAATATTTGAAAGAAAATGCAATTTTTTTTTGTTTTGTGCTTTCCTCGGTATCAAATAAGCAGTAATATCTTTACGCATTATCTACACAAAAAGCAATAACTGAATTTCCTATTCTTGCCCTTAGTAATATTGCTTTGACTTGACTAGCAATCCGTTTGATGTTTTTGAATGTACCGACATAAATATGGGCTATTATTTAGCTAAAACCCGGTAAGAGCATTTTGGAAACGCGTTGAAAAGATTCGAAACTGCAACTGTTTGCCCTAATGGAATCCTACGCAGGGTTAATGGATAATGTCCCATTTATCAAATTACTCTCTCCTGCATTATGCTTCGGTTTGATTTTGCCATGTCACGTAACTGCAGGAAGAGTTAATGTTGGGTATTTCTTCCTCCTCCTTCCCAAATTCCATTCCAAACTCTTACGCGCAAAGCCTTCCATTTCCTGCTATAAATAACTAATTATGAGTAGAGGATAATCAATTGGATGAGACCTGCCTTTCCGCCTCCTGAGTTCTTTGAGATCTCCAACTCGTATTAGACTTTACTTATTGTTTTGATTTGCAGGCCCGTTTATATTAATTTTGAAGCTCAATCAAAGGGAGTGCACAAGCAATGGCTGATCTTAATGAAATTCGTAGAGTGTATGAGATGGTGGACGAAAATGCAGACGGAAAGGTGAGCGTGAGTGAGATATGTGGTTTCATGAACAAGCTCAAAATACCAATCTCGGAAGAAGACGTGAGATTTGTGCTCAGCACTTCTCTTCCAGAGGGCTGTAACAGCCTAGAATTTGATGAATTTGTTGAGGTATATCAATCCATCATAAATAACAATGCAGACGATAAAGAGAAAGACGAATCCGAGGATTTGATGGAAGCATTCGGTGTGTTCGATGAGAATAAAGATGGATACATAACTGCAGGGGAGCTGCAAAATGTACTGTCGAGGATGGGATTGATTACGTGTGGGCAAGACCTGCAACACTGTGAGCTAATGATACGCCGCTTTGATTCGGACCACAATGGAGTTGTGGATTTGGACGAATTCAAAAATATGATGTGTTTTGAGCCTTCTCCATGACTGAAGGTTCATTGTCGTGTTTATGTGTGCACTGTGTAAGCAAAATGCAGTGGACATGGATTCCAACTCCTCTCGTTGGTAATATTTCCATTTTTATTTTTTTTCTATGACAATTTTAATGTTCTGTAATGGCTTGCACTTTTCGTTGCAAAGATTGGCTTTTAACTTTCTCATGAAAAGAATTTGACAATTTTTGGAACCCACAAGTTTCTATGATTCTTTGACACATTAATGTTCTGAAATGACATGTACTTTTCGTTAAAAACATTGTTATATAACTATTATATGGAAAAAAAATTGGGCAATTTTCGGCTGGAACGTCAATTTGTGGTGTATCATGTAGTTGAATATTAACAATTAAATTTCAAAAATTAATGATTGATCTTCTATTATAATAATTAATCAAATATCATACAACAAAGTCTTATCCAATCCCCCTCTCTCACACCTCTGCATAATTTTCTCTCTTTAGTAAACTAATACATTTTTTTTCCATAAATACAATGCTTATAGAAAAGAAACTTAGGGTTACAATCATTCAAACCTTCAGTATTGTTTTTATTCTTCAAGTTTTCGAGATCCTTTTCTCCAATATGGACAAGCCTTTAATGCCATAACATGGTATTATCTGTAAGAAACTTTAATTTAGAAGAAAAAAAACCCTTAGATACAAAAAATCTATGACAATCTACCAAAGGTGAAACCCTCACTTTATCCAATGAAATATCCATAGATGTGGTCTTCATAGAAGTAATATTACACTTTATAGTGTATGCATGCAACTTATACATTGTGCATATTTTTAGACCTCTAGCAATCACCATAGCACCTCTCAACATTTTGCATCTTGCATCATAAAACTCTACCTACATTCCCAAATCTATTAGCTTTTTCATAGAAAATAAATTTTATTTTATACAAAGGAGATCTAGCACACGATTAATCCTTCTTATTCTACGCGTATCATTGCTTGCATGAGTGGTTGAAGCTGTAATGAATGTATGACCATCTTCCATCTCAGTCTTAGAATTAAAACCAAATTTCTTCTTTTCTTCTTTGTGTTAGGATTATAAGTTCAATATTATCATTAATGTCAAATGTTATATGTGCATTAATGGAAATCTGATGAAGAGATGTGTAGAAGAAGTATAATAGTTGTGCCAAGAAGAGGTATGAAAGTTGATATGTAGTATAGTCATACTTGAAGTCCAATATGTAGGAAAAAGAGTATCTAAAGTTCAATATGAAGAAAATAATTTCTATCTAGTTTTATATATGAAAGAAAGGATATTTGATGTGTTGTATTATAGGCTCATTATTCTTGTAATCTATGGCAGTAATAACAAGTTAATATGTGGTGTATCCGAAAGATAGATGTATGGAAGTTGAAATATATAGGAAAAAAGTGTTTGATGTTCTTATGGGAGATTAATTAATCTGAGGGGCATCCTATGGTGCAAGGAAAATTATTGGTCAACATTTATCTTTTTGAATAAATTAGATGTCTACGTGCATTTACAAGGTAAAAACATTAAAATGTGATAACTTACAATTCAAGGATAGTGAAACTAACGGTTCCAAGGTAGTGAAATAGTGCAATGAGTAACTGACAAGTTTTGAAAATAAAATCCTCTTCATTAGTATATATATTATTCTTGCAGATATTGTACACAATGCATCACAGGGCATAAATAAGATTGACAAAAATGGAGCATTGCCTTCTAATGATGAAGATGAAATGCAAAGTACCACATGAATGAAAGATATTCAGGAGAGTTAGCATATCCAATGAAACACTAGCATTAGAAAAAAACAAAAGGTTCATTGTCTTTTGAGCCTTAACTATTTAATATTTTAATATTAAATCTATTAATGTTCAAGTTAATTAGATTCAATATGATGTCTTTTGAGCCTTCTCCATGACTGAAAGTTCATTGTCGTGTTTATGTGTGCACCGTGTATGCAAAATGCAATGGACATGGATTCCAACTCCTCTCGTTGGTAATATTTCCATTTTTATTTTTTTTTCTATGACAATTTTAATGTTTTGTAATGGCTTGCACTTTTCATTACAAAGATTGGCTTGTAACATTCTCATGGAAAGAATTCGACAATTTTTGGAGCCTACAAGTTTCTATGATTCTTTGACACTTTAATGTTCTGAAATTACATGCACTTTTTTTTTTGTTGAAAACATTGTTATATAACTATTATATGGAAAAAAAAATTGGGCAATTTTAGGCTGGAACATCAATTTGTGGTGTATCATGTAGTTGAATATTAACAATTAAATTTCAAAAATTAATGATTGATCTTCTATTATAATAATTAATCAAATATCATACAACAAAGTCTTATCCAATCCCCCTCTCTCACACCTCTGCATAATTTTCTCTCTTTAGTAAACTAATACATTTTTTTCCCATAAATACAATGTTTATAGAAAAGAAACTTAGGGTTACAATCATTCAAACCTTCAGTATTGTTTTTATTCTTCAAGTTTCCTAGATCTTTTTCTCCAATATGGACAAGCCTTTAATGCCATAACATGGTATTATCTATAAGAAACTTTAATTTAGAAGAAAAAGAACCCTTAGATACAAAAAATCTATGACCATCTACCAAAGGTGAAACTCTCACCTTGTCCAATGAAATATCCATAGATGTGGTCTTCATAGAAGTAATGTTACACTTTATAGTGTATGCATGCAACTTATACATCGTGCATATTTTTAGACCTCTAGCAATCACCGTAGCACCTGTCAACATTTTGCATCTTCCATCATAAAACTCTACCTACATTCCCAGATCTATTACCTTTTTCATAGAAAATAAATTTTATTTTATACCAAGGAGATCTAGCACACCATTAATCCTTCTTATTCTATGTGTATAATCACTTGCATGAGTGGTTGAAATTGCAATGAATGTATCACCATCTTCCATCTCAATCTTAGAACTAAAACCAAATTTCTTCTTTTCTTCTTTGTGTTAGGATTATGAGTTCAATATTTTCATTAATGTCAAATGTTATATGTGCATTAATTGAAATCTGATGAAGAGATGTGCAGAAGAAGTATAATAGTTGTGTCAAGAAGAGGTATGAAAGTTGATATGTAGTATAGTCATACTTGAAGTCCAATATGTAGGAAAAAGAGTCTCTAACGTTCAATATGAAGAAAAGAATTTCTATCTAGTTTTATATGACAGAAAGAATATTTGATGTGTTGTATTATAGGCTCATTATTATTCTAATCTCTGGCAGTAATAACAAGTTAGTATGTGGTGTATTCGGAAGATGGACGTATGAAAGTTGAAATATACATGAAAAAAGTGTTTGATGTTCTTATGGAAGAATAATTAATCTGAGGGGCTTCCTATAGTGCAAGGAAAATTATTGGTCAACATTTATCTTTTTGAATAAATTTGATGTCTACGTGCATTTACAAGAAAAAAAACATAAAAAAGTGGTAACTTACAATTATAGGATAGTGAAACTAACGATTCCAAGGTACTGAAAGGGTGCAATGAGTAACTGACAAGTCTTGAAAATAAAATCCTCTCTTTATTAGTATATATATTATTCTTGCATATATTGTACACAATGCATCACAGTGCATAAATAAGATTGACAAAAATGGAGCATTGCCTTCTAGTGACAAAGACGAAATGAAAAGTACCACATGAATGAAAGATATTCAAGAGAGTTAGCATATCCAATGAAATAACAACATTAGAACAAAAAAAATGGTAGGATATTTGGCCTTGAGAGTTAATGCATATCAAATTATTTTCATCTCTCTACTAGAAAACATGAACATGGGAGTCCAGAGATATTGAAGGATGGGAGCTAAGATTTATACAAAACAAGGAAATTTTGATCTTGTCAGGGATAACATATGTTTCTTTATTCATGACTTCATGAAAGTATTTACTTCTATTTCATATTATAAGAGATACGATTTTACTTATGTTTATTTTGTAAGGATTTTAGAACATGAAAAAACTTATAGTTGAGAAATTTAGAATTTTGACTAGCTCCTATGCAAACATATTAGATAAAATTATTTAGAAAGTCTCAAATATTTGTGTTGAAGGGATTTACCTATCAGAGAAAATGATAGAAAATGTAATTCGAACAAAGAACAAGAAATTCTTCGACTTCCTTGGAACAAAGATTAAAAAAATGCATCGATCATAAGAGAAAATATAGAGAAGATCACTCAATGAAAGATGATGTAAGGAGTACCAGAGAAGAGGTGTGAAGTGCAAGGAGTAGAGGAGTAGATGCATGAGGCATGGAGGTGCTCTGGACATAATGGTGACAATAAGGTCAGAGGTTCGAGAGGTAGAATTTTATCTAGCAATGGACACCATAAAGTTAGTGGAGATAGAAAATAAACCTGGGCAGGAAAGAACGGATTGGAAAAATAGGGCGATGAAGTTGATTGAGAGATTCCTATCGACAAATTCCATGTGAAAATCAACAATGGATGGAAAGCATAAAAAAACCACCCAAAGAAAAAGGACTTCCTAGAATCTAAATATCACCTACAATGGTTCTTTGAGAATGGTACTTGGATAGAAAATGTTGTGTCCAAGCCTTGAGTAGACACCACCACAGGAAATTTTGGCCATCATAGAAACAAGGTGCTTCACATAGAATATTTCCACAATAGAGATGAAATATTCCCATAAGACGAAGATTCCAAAAATGCAACACCAAAGGAAGGTATTCTAGATCCTGAAACCATGGATATGGGTAGTATAGGCAAAAGAAAAAAAAAAAAAAGGCACATCCAAAAATTGGTAGATCAAAACCCCTAGAAATGTAGTGGGTCGAACAAGAAATTAGTAGAAATTGAAATCCTCCACTCCTCCCCCAACAAAGAAGTAGGCAAAGGGAAATAATATCCTAGGTAATTCATTAAATAACCGTTGTATCCCTATTTTAAGATTTAGATAGAATGCACCAAATAAATAATTGAAAAGTATTAGAAGGTTAGTCTAATTATCAAATGGCATGGGGTAATTTGGACATAAATAAAGTATATGATTGGTGTCTTTCAAAATGGGGGATCCGCTTTCAACTTCAAAATTTTCCAAATGATCTATTTATGGTGGTGCTATACTCAACACAAGATCGAAATAATATCTTAAGTCAAGGAACCCTAAAGATCGAAGGACATACACTAATAATGGAGAAATGTATTCCAAAATTTGATCCATGGAAGAATGAAATATATAATAAAACAGCCTAGATTAGGCTCTATGATCTTCCAATAGAATATTAAGATTGTAAAATCTTAAAAGACATTGGTAGGGAGTTAGGAGATCTCCTAGAATCAAAAAGAATAATAGTAGATGAAATCAATGGGAACTATGCCAAGTTGTGTATAAACATCCATCCATTTGACACAATACCATAAGTGGTTGAATTGGATATGGATTGGGGTGTTTGGAAGAAGAAAGGCATTCACAAGGAAGTCTTGGTTCCAAATCTACCCAACTGCAGTGATGAGCCTCAACCACCCACACAAGACCTGCAAGAAGCCAAAAACAACGTGATCCCAAACCAAAAGATAGAAAGGATGGAGCCAGACATAGATCTGGGAATTATTTAGGAAAGTTCTCGAAATAAATTTTGGTGAGCAATATCCCTAACCCTGAAATTGAGGATCCTAAGAAAGAAGTAAATAAGAAGAGTTTGCAGATGAGAATTTACGAAGAGACACAAGTGGAATGCTATATATAGGGGGCAAGAATGGATTTAAATGATTTAGGACTGGAGAACATTGGGTTCTTAGATGCTTAAGGGGCCCAAAATGAAATGGAACCACAAGAGCCATATGCAGAGGTAGTAGATACGAAGGGCTAGGAGAATGTCATCAACAACCAATTACATGAAGTCATTATTGATTGGGTGATAGAGGATGAAGGTGTAAAGGAGTTAGAATTAGAGAGGGAAGGGGAGTCAGATGATGGATTAATAAACATCAGGGAAGAGATGAGCATTGATAAAACCCCCCTCTATGGAAGAGCCCTTTGATTACTATGAAAAAAAAGAGGGGGCCCTAGACATATACAGTAAAACTAGCTAGGGTTGCCAGTGCTAAGGGCCAAATAAAGCTTAGGAATAGGAAGAGATATTCCCTTCTCAGATACAAATGAGGATCCAAACATGGAATGCTAGGGGCATTAATGCCCCTACAAAATGGTGCTTAATTAAGACTTAGATCGATTAGAGCAGGGTAGATGTTGTACTTTTATGAATGGCTAATTCTTCATGCGGGTTAGTGTGAATGATATTCCTAGTCCCAAACCATAGTAACTTAGCCACTACAACCAATGCTTCATAATAAATAGAGCATGGATCGAGTCCATTCAACACTACCAATGAATTGGCATGCATCATGGATAGAGGAAAATTATATGCATAGTCAAAGGATGAAGAAAGACTTTCAAATCCATGTCAAATTGAAATGTCTCTATCGAGATTTCAATCTACGCACACACAAGGCATTGTCTTTGTATCAAAGCCTTACTCAATTTCTACATAGGCATGTTATATGCCACAATTTGTTTTCCAGCAAAATGTTAGTTGAAAATCAGTTGCATTCAAAGGTGGAAACATGTAGGGACTGATGGAGGCCCTTGAAAGCAATGCAGTTGTCATGCTCGGGAGCTTGGCATAACTTGTTCTGGTGCCTTTCTTCTTTGCCTTTTTTTGACTATTTCTTTTTTTTTTCTTGCTCAGCCTTGTAGTGGCATGATCCTTGCTACTCTGAACTGTTACACTTTGTTTTGTTTTCATGCTATCTTTATATCTTTCACTGTTGTGGGTTTCAGAATCCTTGTAAAACCTATTTTACTTAATTAAAAACATGTAGGGACTGAGAGGTATTGAAGAAAATATTGATAAAAATAGTGACACTAAGGATTCAAGTCACATTTTTGAATTAAGGTCTACTTGGCAAAGAAGAATTCCTTCCAAATTATCAGATTACGAGTTACTTTTTGTAGAAGAGGCAAAGCCCTTCTTGTTACTTTCTAAACATAAAAAGACAATAAATTTTAAAGCCACTATGAAGGATGTAAATTATGATCAATGTTAGGTTGCAATGAGAGAAGAGATGGACTCATTAACGAAAAAGAAAACATGGGATTTGATGACGCTTCCACTTGACAAAAGGCTTTAAGAAATAGGCGGGTTTACAAATTGAAGGAGGAAGATGGAGGCACAAAATTATTTCATGACATATTAGTTGTTAAGAGGTATGCTCAGCAGCAAGGGATTGGTTTTGATGAAATGTTTTTTCCAGTAGTGAAAATGACTACCATTCAAGTTGTTTTAGGCTTGGTTGCTGCATGGAATCTCAAGCTTGAACAATTCAATCTTAAGACAACCTTTCTACATGGCAATGTTGATGAGGAATTATATATGATGAAGCTTGAGGGGTTTGTCAAAAAGGGTAAGGAACATCTTTTTTCCAGGTTGAAGTGGAGTTTGTATGGGTTTAGGAAAGCCCCAAGACAATGGTATCTCAAGTTCGATAATTTATGATTGAACATAAGTTTGTCTACTCAAAAGATGATTCATGTGTTTATTTTAAATGGTTGTCCAATGCTGAATTTTTTGTTCTTCTACTTTTTGTGGATGACATGTTAGTTACTGGCACTAGCATGAAAATTGTTTGTGAGCTTAAGAAACAGTTAGCTAATAGATTTGGTATGTTAGATGTTAAGTCTGTGAGTAGTCCATTAGCTTCTCATTTTCTTTTGTCTGTTAAAATGTGTCCTAAAACACAAGAGGATCAAGATTTTATGAAAGATATTCCTTATATATTTTCATTTGGGTGTATCATGTATGCAATGATTTCTACTCGCTTGGATATTGCTCATACAGTGGGAGGAGTGAGAAGATTTATGAGTAACCTTGGTAAACGTTATTGGGAAGCTGTTGAATGGATCCTAAGGTACTTAAAGGGTACTGCTGATTATTGAGTGTATTTTGGAAAGGATAAAGCACAATCGCAAGGATTTGTGGGTTCTTCTCTCTGTGGGGATGTAGATAAACGAAGATCTACTTCCGGTTATGTTTTCACATTTGCAGGGGCAGTTATTAGTTGGAGTTCAAAATTGCAACATACTATTACACAATCATCTGTAGAAGCTGAGTATATGGGTCTCTCCAAGGGAGCAAAGGAGATGGTATGGTTGCTTCTTTTGTTTAAAGAATTGGGCTTGAAGCAATCAAATTATGCTATGTTTTGTGACAGCAACAGTGCTATAATTATGATTAAACATCATACTTCTCAACGCCACTCAAAATATATTGACTTACGTTACCACTATATTTGGCCTGTGGTTGAAGAAGACAAGCTTCATGTGGAGTAGATTGACACAAAGGATAACCCAGCTGATGCTCTGACAAAGGTTGTTATACGGGAGAAGCTTGAGTTTTATCGAGCTTCTCTCGGCATTTCCAGAATGTGATAATAGGATTAAGTGGGGGAATCTCTTTGTTGCAGCAGCCGTTGGTCTTCAAGTGAAAGATTCTTGGGTGAGTGAAGGTGGGAGATTGTTGGATGAGTGAAACCTAACGGACTTTCTCAGTTTCCCGCCAAATTAAATGACTGTTCAGTTCTTCTTTGGAAGCTCTTTAAAAGATCTGATTGGTTATTGTTTTAGAAGTTTTTTCCCTGAAGCTTAATAAGCTGCTGTGATGTACATACATACAGAGATTGGTTATTGTTTTAGAAGTGTTTTTCATGAAGCTTAATAAGCTGCTGCGATGTACATACATACAGAGATTATAATAAAAAGGAATTCCCCTTCTTGAAGTGTAGATGTAGGCAAATTGTCGAACCATAATAAATCTGCGTTCTCTCTAATTGTTCTGTTCTGATTTTATTTGCACTTTTATTTTTCTATTCTTCCAATCTTTACAGGACTAGTATTACTAAACAAATTCTTCAAATTGAAGGCCGCTACAGCCCTCTTGAAGAAAAGCGCTGATCATAAATCTCACGTCTTCTTCTGAGATTGGTATTTTGAGCTTGTTCATGAACCCACATATCTCATTCACACTCACTTCTCCATCAGCATTTTCATCCACCATCTCATACACTCTACGAATTTCATTAAGATACAGCCATTTCTTTCGACATTACGCACTCCCTTTGATTGAGCTTCAAAATTAATATAGACGCGCCTGCAGATCAAAAGAACAAGTAATGTGTAGAACGAGTCAGAGATCTCTAGCAACTCAGAGTACGAAAGGGCATGTCTCATACCATTGATTATCGTCCATGCATAATTAATAATTTATAGGAGCAATTACAAGGCTACGAGATCCTTTGCGCGCAAGAGTTTGGTCCGGAAGGAAGATGGAACGATCGCTCTCCAACAATAGAAATACCCAAGGTTAACCTTTCTGCCGTTACGAGGTGGCGTGGCGAAATGAAGTGAATGGTTGATCTGCATGGTCACAAATGGTGAGGCCAAATAACCTAAGCATAATCAACGAATGTATTCAGGGAGGACAAATAGAACGAGATAGTTCGCAGGAGAATAATTTAAAAAATGGAGAAACCGGACATAATGGGAAAACAGTTGATGTTTCGAATCTTTTGAACGCGTTTCCAAAACGTTCTGGCCTGGTTTTAGCGAAAGATCGCATCTTTATGTCGGTAAATTCGTAAACGTGAAATGTATTGCTAGTGAAGTCAAAACATTATTTCTAATGGCAAGACTAGGAAATTTATTTTTTTGTTAGATTTTATATAGGTGACGCGCAAAGATATTCTTTATTTGATCCCGAATAGAGCACGATACGTAAAATTCATTCTATTCGAATAAAATTCATTCTATTCGAATATTAAGTGGTTTAATGTTTAAGGACTAAATATAAATTTTAGAAGTGGTATTTTGGGAGATTGTTTCGTCAATATTTTTATATTTTTAATAATTATAATTTTTGTTTTAAAAAATTGGGGTTTGTAAAAGTTTAAATTTATTATTAATATCTGGGATCAATCTTGGTCTGAATTAAGGGTGGTCAGAGCTAGGGAAGCCACTTTTCTAAGAGGGGGAGCGAAAAATAAAAGATCCATAAACAAATCACAACACGTTAGACTTGTTTCATATCCTTCAATATGAAGGTCAAGATTTGACACTAGCTCTCGCTTTAACTTGAGAGGGAAGGATCATATCAAAAGATTCCTTCTTCACTTTCCAATCTTTTTTTTTTTTTTTTTTCTCTTTCACAGCGTGAACTATCTACCAATCTAGCAGCCTCAATTTCCCAATCCAAGGTGTTATGTTGAGGGTTCCCCACCTAGTCAACTGAACACTCGTCTGCTTGTTGAACATTCACAAAGTGGAAGTCCAAATGAGCCTCCTCATTATCTCTAGAGCCCACCGTTTTACTTTTCTCCCTCTCGTATGGTGTAATTTCTCCACTATTCAATCTTCCTTCCCTATCACCATCAACTGTACCAGCATTAACACTAATCATGATTAGTTTCTCAACTTGGTTCTAAAGCTCTAAAGACCTGATCAACTCTTGCCCAATCATAGCTTGAGAGAACCTCTTTTTCTTCTTGTCTTTCTTCTTGTTCATATAATGCTAGTGGAAAATTTTTTCCACCATGTAGCCTTCGTATGCACTCTAACACATGTACCTTTTTTGAAAACAAATTATGCATCTCAAAGGAATCCCTTTGTAGTCCAAGGGTTAAACCCAGCAACCCTTTGAAGTTTTATTAAAAATTTCTTCAAGTGGCCCTTCGGATGCATCCATTTCCACCAAAATGCATGCAAAGGGGGAATGAAGAGGTTTCAAGGATCCTTCGTCCACCATTAAAAAAACTCCCCAAAGAGTTTCCAGCAACCTCACAGTACGAATCAAAACCCAATCTTACATAATTTAAATAAAAGATAAGTTATTCATACATTGTGACAATGATAATGTGCACCATATAGTGAAAAAAACTTTTGATAACATTTTAATTGCATTTTCATCATAACTACTTATTCCTCAATCTCTTTCAATATAATGAAAGTCTAACAAAATAAACCATCTCGATCTTACAAAATATTTGTTAATTACATAATCTCCTTTTCACACCATTTATATTTGTTTATAGTAGTTTTGGGAGTTCCTTCATAAGTTCTATTCTCCTAGTATTGGGAGCTCCCCAAAATGTTCTATTTTACCTTTTTATCATTAAAGACTAGCAAAGATATTCAAATTTTGACACATTATGTAGCATTGGCTTCCTTTCTCCCTTTTCTACCTTAACATATAATTTATTTAAATATTAATCACCATAAATACCTTTTATTCCTTCGCATATTTATAAATTTGTTTGCAATATAGATTTGAATCATCCATCTATTGGATCAACTTTCAAATGTCTTTCTCATGTTTATGATTCTAATATCTCATTCCCTTCATTGATTTCTCTCCAACTTCAGTAGAATTGATATTATCACTTCCATTGTATTGTATAGCATAACATTTATTTCATTATTTAGATATTAGAATGAATAATTTTCACAAAATCTCTCATATAACATATTCTAATTTATTTTCCATGCCCTATTTTTTAGATTAGTATATTTTTTCATATATTTACCAATAGTCTTCTACATATTGTTTATTACTATTCTATTCTATTCTCAAATGTATTTTCAAGTGCATTGTCATCTTACTTCTATTACAATATTTTGTTGTTAATCATAACTCACCATCTCTAAATGAGTTCCTTATTTTAATGAGTTTGGTTATTTCCTTCCATGTTGTAATGGTGGTTTATTAAGTGTACACAATGTATTTCACATATGTACTAGTGTGTCTAAATATTCCCTTATCATTTCCTCCTTTTCAAATATTTATCACATACATTTTAATTATCTTATAAAGTTACTTAATTTCAAGTAATGAGGTATTTTAATATGGTGAATCCCCTTCACTAATGTGATATAACTTTTCAAGATATAATATTGAGTCCCACTCTTTGGTTCAATTAGGATAGGAAATTCAAAAAATTTCACCATACTTTCAAATTTTAGACATATGCAACAACTAACCCATTAAGTATTTGAAGATGGTAACATTGTGAATTTTATTTGTAAATTCTAAATATTTTTAAAATTTACAAATAGGTTTTGAATATTTTTACCTAACTTCTTATAACTTTTTAATAGTAATAAGAAAATTAATAAGTAATATTTATATCATGATGTTTAGTCTAAATTTTTACACCAATATTTATTACATGAAAAACTAAAATGATATGTATTCAAGGTCTTCAAGTGAGCATATATTGTAATTTATCTATTAAAATAAATACTCTTAGGATATTAATAACACCCACTATGTGATTAAATATTGTCACTACATAAACTTGATTGTCAAATAATCATCATGGCATTTCATGGAACAATTCCCATATATTGGCTATAGGCTTTTTATTTTTGATTTTTTTTAAATAACTTTATGAACATGTGTGATAAATGGTGGACATCAAATCAATCTACCGCCCCCTATCATATTATTTTATTTCAATATATTTTATTGAAATCACAACATATGCATATAGTTCATAAGAACTCATTATCATGATTAATGACATTCCTTATGTTGAGACTACTGTGTATGCCATCCCGTATGCATACTTTCATCTACTTAGTGGTTTCTATGGAAAGTACATATCAAATGAAAATTCTACTTAATCCCACCTTCCAAAGTGTATTTCTTTATATGGAATATTTTTGGTATTCTTTGGTGTAAAGATATTAATTTTAAATGAATGTTTGTGAGTATTATATAACATGAGATGCATTATAATTTTAGGATTCATATGTATCTCAAAATTAGAGATAAAATGTAACAATGAAATTTGCATACACAAGGCACTTCCCATTTGGTTTGAGCTAATTTGATAAAATATATTACTACATATAAAAATTAATAAATGGCACAATCTTGTGTATAGTTAGAATCCTTCCCAAATATTTTTTTTGCCTCTATATACAAATAGACATTCTCTCATAGTTATTATTCATACATTGTTTCATGTACATTCACCTAAGTCTTTCATTGACCACACTTATGTGCATGCAATCTTAAAAAATCATTAGTGGCATGGACATTTTCACAATCATAGAGTTCAACACCACATGGCCCTTGTATTTCTAAAATTCCAAATATAATCTTAGTTTACTAGCTCTCCTTATTTTCCTAACTTAAGCCAACTAATTACATCTTTGCCAAATTTGATTCAATATGTTATGATATTTAAAGACAATCATTAACATTCATCTCAAAAATAAAATATGAAAGTCTCTTCTCATTCTAGAATATTCAAAGAGTAATCTATTGTAAGATATTTATAATTTACACACAAAAAAGAATATATATATATATATATATATATATATATATATATATATAATCCTAAAGTTATTCTTAAATACTCCCAGGCCCCAATAGAAATGTAGACCAATCAAGAAAATGCTCAAAACACAATTGAACAATTTACTACATTAAGTATATAAATACAAAACATATACCTGACAGTACAATATTTATGTAATACTATTTTTTCAAGGATTCGAATATACTTATTTCATCTAAATCTAAATTAACTAGATTCAAATGAAAGCTTATTCTCGCTTACATAAATTCAATAACATTTATTTATTTTATATTGTAAAGGCAGCGGAATTCAACTCTACATTAAAAAAAAGTGAATATATTATACAAGCTATTGAATATTTTACGTTGAACATATATATACAATAAACATAAACGCTGACAAGAAGGAATCACGGTTCCCTAGGGTGAAATTTTACATGACATCATACTCTTGAATTCAGAGAAATCCAAGAGTCCATTACAATCTGAATCAAATCTGCATATCATTTTCTCACAGTTTTGCGTATCTTGTTCCAATGGAATCAATCCCATTGCGCAGAGGACGTTGTGAAGCTCCTTAGAAGAAATGTAGCCGTCTTTGTTCTCATCAAAAACCCTGAAAGCTTCCATCAAATCCTTGGACTCGTCTTTTTCTTCCTCGTCTTGGCGATTGAATACTAATTGATAAAACTCAACAAATTCCTCAAATCCAAGGCAAAAACAATCCTCAAATTGGAGAGGTTTGTTTAGCAAAGATGTTACATCATCTTCCGACATTGATATTCAAAGCTGGTTGATGAATCCACACAATTCACCCACGCTCACCACTCCGTCTGCATTTTCATCCAACATCTCAAACACTCTACGAATCTCATCCAGATCAGCCATTGTTCCTGGAAATTGCAAAAGTGGCTCGCTTGATCTTCAAATTTATAATAAACAGGCCTGCGAAACATATGGAAAAGTAATGGGTGAAACTTAGAATATGAATAAAGCTCTAATACACATTATTCATCCCGATGCGTGCAATGTAAATTATTTATAAGGAAAGAAAACTCTTTACGAAGCTTTGGAAGCGAAGGTAGAAGGAAGAATCCCTCCACCACACTGGAAATTAGTCCTGCATTTACATGGCGTGATAACACTGAATTCTTAATGGAAACGCATCAAGACTAGAAAACTGTTGTGTATGAAAACAGGAAAATGCAACGGATGGCCAACAAAATGCAACGGATGGCCAATTATAAAAAGGAAATTGCCTTACGTGACGGCATAGGTCTGCAGTTTAAATAAGAAAGTGTCCCACAAGAGAGACAAAATTTCCAAGAATTGAAGATAGC